>JAJLRB010001227.1:0-27295 GCA_020976825.1 Odocoileus hemionus | reverse complement strand
AAATTTCCTGGAGTTGAGAGCTGATTGCCTGGTTAGACCCTCAAGACGTATGCCACCTTTCCACAAGCCAATCAACAGGAGGCCTTCTCTCAGCAGTAGGTGGTGAGGGAGGGACCCTGAGTTTGCTTGCCTCAAGTGGAATATACACCGAGAAAGCCTGACTCTGAAAGGAGGCCCGGGTTTCCTTGCAGTGGCTTGAATACAGTCTCCTATTTCATTCTCACAAGGTGAAGGATGTCTGAATCCCCTGTGGAGTCCTTAGAGAAAGCCCGTAGGTCCCCCGACTCCTTTCGATCGGAATGCCTCACATGCCTTTGACACCTCGAGCGGCAGGCACGCAGAGTTCACTGCTTCAAAAGTTGCTGATGATGCCTGACTCCTCTTGAACATTGACAGGAATCCCAATATCCCTGTGGCTACTGGAAAGGGACCCCATGGGTCTCCCGACTCACCATCGAGAGAAGTGTCCTTTGGACCTGCCAAGCCTCGAAGAGATTTCCTGAGGTGTCCCTCGTAACTCGACAGGAATCCTGACGTCGCTGGACAAAACACGAGTGTTGAACGGCGCTTCCCGCCGTAGCCGCGTAAGAAAAAAAAAAATCGAGAATATATTCCCAGATCCTTGCCGCAACTCGAGAAAAAACCATGAGACGTCCCCCTCAAAGCAAAATTAGGCCCGATTCCCTTGCACTGCATGCAGAGCAATCCCGTGATCCCCATGAAACACGTAAGAATCCCGACATGCTTGATGGATCTCGAGACAATCCGCAAGAACACTGTCACAAGTAGAGAGGGACCCTGAGGTCACACCAGCATCGCGAAGGAGCTCCATGTACACCAAATCAACTCGAGATGAGGCCCAATTACCCTCGCTGCCTGACTCCAGAGCCATCCCACGTTCCTCAGAAAACACGACCAGTGGCTTGACTTGGCCTTTAGGCTCCTACTCCAGAAAACTAAACCACTGGTCCCGAGAAACAACGTGCCAAGTCTAGAGGAATACCAAGTTCAGCAGAGCAACTCGAGGAATGCTCCGTGGACCGCAAATTGCCTGGATTGAGAGCTGATTGCCTGGCTTAGACACAAGTGTATGCCAGCTTTCCACAAGCCCCTCACAGGGGAGACTTCTCTCAGCAGTAGGTGTGAGGGAGGGACCCTGAGTTTGCTGCCTCAAGGGAATATAAACCGAGAAGCCCTGACTCGAAAGGAGAATAGGTTTCCTTGCAGTGGCTTGGAATACAGGCTCCTCTTTCATCTTCACATGGTGAAGGGATGTCCTGAGTCCCCATGTGGGAGTCCCTATAGAAAGCCCTAGGTCCCCCCCCAATTAACTCCTTTCGACGGAATGCACCACCTCACAAGCCTTTGACACCCTCGAGCGGCACGCAGAGTTCACTGCTTCGAATTTGACGGATGCCTGACTCCTCTTGAACATTGACAGGAATCCCAATACCCCATGGGGCTACTGGAAAGGGACACTGGGTCTCCAGCGTCACCTCGAGAAGCGTCCCTTTAGCCCTGCCAAGCCTCGAAGAGATTCTTGAGGTGTCCCTCGTAACTCGACAGGAGTCCCTGACGTCGCTGGACAAACACGATTTTATGAAGTTGCATCCCCGCCATAACTCGAGAATATACCCCAGGTCCCCAGCGCAACTCGAGAAAAACCATGAGACTTCCCCCCCCTCAAAGGGAGATGAGGCCCGCGATTCCCCCTGCACTGCATGCAGAGCAATCCCGTTGAGCCCCCATGAAACATGTAAGGAGCCTCGACTTGCTTGATGGATCTCGAGACTGAAGGACACGAGACAATCCGCAAGAACACTGTCACAAGTAGAGAGGGACCCTGAGGTCACACCAGCATTGCTGAAGGAGCTCCATGTACTCCCAACCCTAATCAACTCGAGATGAGGCCCGATTCCCCCTGCCTTGACTCCAGAGCCATCCCCGTTCCCCATCAAACACGACCAGTTGGTTGACTTCCTTTAGGCAACTCCAGAGGTTCCCCGAGAGAACAACGAGACCAAGTTAAGAGGAATAACCAAGTTCAGCAGAGCAACTCGATGGAATTCTCCGTGGACCCCCAATAATTGCCTGAGATGAGAGATGATTTCCTGCTTAGATTCAAGACGTAAAATGCCAACTTTCCACAAGCCCCTCAAGAGAAGGCTTCTCTCAGCAGCATAGGTGTGAGGGAGGGGACCTGATTTTGCTGCCTCAAGTGGGGATATACACGAGAAGCCCTGACTCGAAAGGAGGCCGGGTTTCCTTGCAGTGGCTTGAATACAGGCTCACTCTTCTTCATCTCACAAGGTGAAGGGATGTCTGAGGTCCCCCCGGTGGATTCCCTAGAGAAAGCCTAGGGGTCCCCGACTCCTTTCGAAACGGAATGCCTCACATAAGCCTTTGACACCTTCGAGGGCACGCAGAGTTCACTGCTTCAAAATTTGACGATGCCTGACGTCCTCTTGAACATTGACAGGAATCCCAATATTCCTTTGGCTATTGGAAAGGGACCCTGGGTCTCCAGCTCACCTTGAGAAGCGTCCCTTTGGCCCTGACAAGCCTCGAAGAGATTCCTGAGGTGTTCCCTCGTAAACTCGACAAGAGTCCTGACTCGTCGTGGACAAACACGAGTGTTGAAGGGCCATCCCCGCCGTAACTCGAGAATATACCCCAGGTCCCCGCCGCAACTCGAGAAAAACCATGAGACTTCCCCCCATCAAAGCGAGATGAGGCCCGATTCCCCTGCACTGCATGCAGAGCAATCCGTGATCCCCCATGAAACATGTAGGGAGCCTCGACTTGCTTGATGGATCTCGAGACAGTCGCAAGAAACAACTGTCACAAGTAGAGAGGGACCCTGAGGTCACAACCAGCATCCGAAGGAGCTCCATGTACCCCCAAATCAAACTCGAGATGAGGCCGATTCCCTCCCCTGCAGTTGACATCCAGAGCCAACCCCGTTAACCAGCAAAACACGACCAGTGGCTTGACTTCCCTTTAGGCAACTCCAGAAGAGTTCCCCAAGAACAACGTGCCAAGTCTCTAGAGGAATACCAAGTTCAGCAAGAGCAACTCGAGGAACTGCTCCGTGTTGAGAAGATGATTGCCTGGTTGAGCCTCAAACGTAGATGTCAACTTTCCATCGCAGTCAAGCCAATCAACAGGAGCCTTTTTCCTCTCAGCAGTAGGTGTGAGGGAGGGAGGGTCACCCTGAGTTTGCTGCCCCTTAAGTGGAATATACGAATTGAGAAGCCCCTGACTCAAAAGGTTGGCCAGCGGGTTTTCCTTGCGGGAGTGGCTTTGAAATACAGTCGTCTGCCTATTTTATTCCTATTCTCGACAAGGGTGAACGGATGTCTGAATCCTGTGGAGCCTTAAACCCAGGTCCCATTTTATGAAAATCAACCTGGCACTAAAGGACCGGTCCGAAATGACCCCTACCCTTGACTGAAGAACCATTCCTGTCTCGGAAGGGCCCTGCTCCCGCCAACAGATTTCCTTGACCGCAACCGAATCCAGGTCCCCAACTCAAAAATTCCCTCCCAAAGGGGCCCTCCCCCTATCGAGAATATATCCAGTTTGGACTCGAAAACCTGAGTCCCCAAACAAAATTGCACATCCTCACGCACCAAGCTTTTCCCCCATGAAACCAAAGAATGACATGTATATCTAACTCCGGAACCGCCCAAAAAAGGGGCCAGTCCCACTGAAGACTCCCCCAACAACGAAGAGGCCATTCCGCCCACTCGAGATCCCCCCAAAACCAGGTGAGTTTGGTATCAAGTCCAACATCCAAGCCGGGAACCTTCAAGAAATGGAGGAATGTCGTGCCCAATTTTAAAAAGGGTTGCCGGTTAAAAGTGATGCCGCTTTCCACAAAAGGGAGCTTTCCAGTGGTGAGGGGGGGCCCGGTAGGGAAAAGGGGGCGCCGGGGGGGGGGGGGGGGAAAAGGGGTTTTTTGGGTGGGGGGGGGGGGGGGAAAAACCCCCACCCTTTGGGAATTCACACTTTGACATGAGGGACCGGTTCATCTCAAGTGCGATGCCTGACTCCCTTACATTGACAGGATCCCAATCACGGGCTTGAAAGGACTGGCTCCAGCCACCTGAGAGCGTCCTTAGGCCCCAAGCCTCAAAGATTCTGACCCTTTACTCGAGAGGTTTCTGCTGGTCAAAGGTTTAAGGCTGCCCCCTTCGGTACCACAGGTAACCCTCGAAAACAGAGATTCCCTAAGGGAAACCCCCCGCCCAACACCCGATCCCCGGGAGACCGCATGGCCGCAATCTCAGCCGCCCAAACTGAGGGACACGTGTCCCACATTCCGGGCCTGCCAATCCCAAAAACTCGCGCTGCCTGCCGACCCCCCGTCCCCCCCCCGACTATTAGGCAACCCCTTCCCCAGAAACCAACTAAAAAGGTGACAAATGGAACTCCTGCCCCTTCTGGAAATTTTGGTTAATCAAGCACCCCCAAAAAACCCTCGGACCCTTCGAAATGTGGGGGCCATATTAGCTCCTCGGTTTTTAACCAAACCCACCAAAGAGCGGTTCCGTGGTAAAACGGCTCCTTAACTTAAAGGGGTCTATCCATGGAGCAGAGAGGGACACTGAGGTCACACCAGCATCCCGAAGGAGCACCATGTACCCCAAATCAAGATGAGATGAAGCGCGATTCCCATGTCTTGACACCAGAGCCAACCCCCGTTAACCAGCAAACACGACCAGTGGCTTGACTTAGTTTAGGCAACTCCAGAGCTTCCCCGAGAACAACGTGCCAAGCCTAAAGGAATACTAATTTCAGAAGAGCAACTCGAGGAATGCTCCGTGGATCACAAATTTCCTGGAGTTGAGAGCTGATTGCCTGGTTAGCCTCAAGACGTATGTCAACTTTCCACAAGCCAATCAACAGGAGCCTTCTCTCAGCAGTAGGTGTGAGGGGGACCCTGAGTTTGCTGCCTTAAGTGGAATATACACCGAGAAGCCCTGACTCAAAAGGTGGCCGGGTTTCCTTGCAGTGGCTTGAATACAGTCTCCTATTTATTCTCACAAGGTGAACGGATGTCTGAATCCCCTGTGGAGTCCTTAGAGAAAGCCCTAGGTCCCCGACTCTTTTCATCGGAAAACCTCACATGCCTTGGCACCTCGAGCGGCACGCAGAGTTCACTGCTTCAAAAGCTGATGATGCCTGACTCCTCTTGAACATTGACAGGAATCCCAATATCCCTGTGGCTCCTGGAAAGGGACCCTGGGTCTCCCGCCTCACACTGAGAAGTGTCCCTTTGGACCTGCCAAGCCTCGAAGAGATTCCTGAGGTGTCCCTCGTAACTCGACAGGAATCCTGACGTCGCTGGACAAACACGAGTGTAGAACGGCCTTCCCCGCCATAATTCGAGAATATATTCCAGATCCTTGCCGCAACTCGAGAAAAACCATGAGACGTCCCCCTCAAAGCAAAATTAGGCACGATTCCCTTGCACTGCACGCAGAGCAATCCCGTGATCCCCATGAAACACGTAAGAATCCCCGACATGCTTGATGGATCTCGAGACAATCCGCGAGAACACTGTCACAAGTAGAGAGGGACCCTGAGGTCACACCAGCATCGCGAAGGAGCTCCATGTACAACAAATCAACTCGAGATGAGGCCCGATTACCCTGCCCTGACTCCAGAGCCATCCCACGTTCCTCAGAAAACACAACCAGTGGCTTGACTGCCTTTAGGCTACTCCAGAGGTACCCGAGAACAACGTGCCAAGCCTAGAGGAATCCCAATTTCAGCAGAGCAACTCGAGGAATGCTCCGTGGACCGCAAATTGCCTGGAATTGAGAGCTGATTGCCTGGCTTAGACACAAGTCGTATGCCAGCTTTCCACAAGCCCCTCAAGGGGAGACTTCTCTCAGCAGTAGGTGTGAGGGAGGGACCCTGAATTTGCTGCCTCAAGGAGAATATAAACCGAGAAGCCCTGACTCGAAAGGAGAATAGGTTTCCTTGCAGTGGCTTGAATACAGGCTCCTCTTTCATCTCACATGGTGAAGGGATGTCTGAGTCCCCTGTGGGAGTCCCTATAGAAAGCCCTAGGTCCCCGACTCCTTTTGACGGAATGCATCACAAGCCTTTGACACCTCGAGCGGCACGCAGAGTTCACTGCTTCGAAAGGTGACGATGCCTGACTCCTCTTGAACATTGACAGGAATCCCAATACCACTGGGGCTACTGGAAAGGGACACTGGGTCTCCAGCGTCACCTCGAGGAGCGTCCCTTAGGCCCTGCCAAGCCTCGAAGAGATTCTTGAGGTGTCCCTCGTTACTCGAGAGGAGTCCTGACGTCGCTGGACAAACACGATTTTTGAAGGTGCATCCCCGCCATAACTCGAGAATATACCACAGGTCCCCAACGCAACTCGAGAAAAACCATGAGACTTCCCCCCTCAAAGGGAGATGAGCCCCGATTCCCCTGCACTGCATGCAGAGCAATCCCGTGATCCCCATGAAATATGTAAGGAGCCTCGACTTACTTGATGGATCTCGAGACAATCCTCAAGAACTCTGTCACAACTAGAGAGGGACACTGAGGTCACACCAGCATTCCGAAGGAGCTCCATGTACTCCAAATCAACACGAGATGAGACTCGATTCGCATGCCTTCACTCCAGAGCCAACCCCCGATCCCCAGCAAACACGACCAGTGGCTTGACTTAGTTAAGGCAACTCCAGCCGTTCCCCGAGAACAACGTGACAAGCCTAGAGGAATACCAAGTTGAGCAGAGCAACTCGAGGAATTCTCCGTGGACCCCACATTGCCTGGAGATGAGAGATGATTTCCTGGCTTAGATTCAAGACGTATGCCAACATTCCACAAGCCCCTCAAGAGAAGGCTTCTCTCAGCAGAATATGTGAGGGAGGGACCATGATTTAGCTGCCTCAAGTGGAATATAAACCGAGAAGCCCTGACTCGAAAGGAGGCCGGGTTTCCATGCATTGGCTTGAATACTGGCTCCTCTTTAATCTCACAAGGTGAAGGGATGTCTGAGTCCCATGTGGAGTCCCTAGAGAAAGCCCTAGGTCCCCGACTCCTTTAGATGGAATGCCTCACATTCCTTTGACATCTTGAGGGAAACACAGTGTTCACTGCTTCTAAATGTGACGATGCCTGAGTCTTCTTGAACATTGAGAGGAATCCCAATATCCCTTTGGCTATTGGAAAGAGACCCTGGGTCTCCAGCCGCACCTTGAGAAGCGTCCCTTTTGTCCTGCCAAGCCTCGAAGAGATTCCTGAGGTTTTCCTTGTAGCTCGACAGGAGTCCTGACGTCGCTGGACTAACATGAGTGTTGAAGGGCCATCCCCGCCGCAACTCGAGAATATACCGCTGGTCCCCGCCGCAACTCGAGAAAAACCATGAGACTTCCCCCTCAAAGCGAGATGAGGCCCGATTCCCCTGCACTGCATGCAGAGCAATTCCGTGATCCCCATGAAACTTGTAGGGAGCCTCGACTTGCTTGATGGATCTCGAGACAATCCGCAAGAGCACTGTCACAAGTAGAGAGGGACACTGAGGTCACACCAGCATCCCGAAGGAGCACCATGTACCCCAAATCAAGATGAGATGAAGCGCGATTCCCATGTCTTGACACCAGAGCCAACCCCCGTTAACCAGCAAACACGACCAGTGGCTTGACTTAGTTTAGGCAACTCCAGAGCTTCCCCGAGAACAACGTGCCAAGCCTAAAGGAATACTAATTTCAGAAGAGCAACTCGAGGAATGCTCCGTGGATCACAAATTTCCTGGAGTTGAGAGCTGATTGCCTGGTTAGCCTCAAGACGTATGTCAACTTTCCACAAGCCAATCAACAGGAGCCTTCTCTCAGCAGTAGGTGTGAGGAAGGGACCCTGAGTTTGCTGCCTTAAGTGGAATATACACCGAGAAGCCCTGACTCAAAAGGTGGCCGGGTTTCCTTGCAGTGGCTTGAATACAGTCTCCTATTTATTCTCACAAGGTGAACGGATGTCTGAATCCCCTGTGGAGTCCTTAGAGAAAGCCCTAGGTCCCCGATTCTTTTCATCGGAAAACCTCACATGCCTTGGCACCTCGAGCGGCACGCAGAGTTCACTGCTTCAAAAGCTGATGATGCCTGACTCCTCTTGAACATTGACAGGAATCCCAATATCCCTGTGGCTCCTGGAAAGGGACCCTGGGTCTCCCGCCTCACACTGAGAAGTGTCCCTTTGGACCTGCCAAGCCTCGAAGAGATTCCTGAGGTGTCCCTCGTAACTCGACAGGAATCCTGACGTCGCTGGACAAACACGAGTGTAGAACGGCCTTCCCCGCCATAATTCGAGAATATATTCCAGATCCTTGCCGCAACTCGAGAAAAACCATGAGACGTCCCCCTCAAAGCAAAATTAGGCACGATTCCCTTGCACTGCACGCAGAGCAATCCCGTGATCCCCATGAAACACGTAAGAATCCCCGACATGCTTGATGGATCTCGAGACAATCCGCGAGAACACTGTCACAAGTAGAGAGGGACCCTGAGGTCACACCAGCATCGCGAAGGAGCTCCATGTACAACAAATCAACTCGAGATGAGGCCCGATTACCCTGCCCTGACTCCAGAGCCATCCCACGTTCCTCAGAAAACACGACCAGTGGCTTGACTGCCTTTAGGCTACTCCACAGGTACCCGAGAACAACGTGCCAAGCCTAGAGGAATCCCAATTTCAGCAGAGCAACTCGAGGAATGCTCCGTGGACCGCAAATTGCCTGGAATTGAGAGCTGATTGCCTGGCTTAGACACAGGTCGTATGCCAGCTTTCCACAAGCCCCTCAAGGGGAGACTTCTCTCAGCAGTAGGTGTGAGGGAGGGACCCTGAATTTGCTGCCTCAAGGAGAATATAAACCGAGAAGCCCTGACTCGAAAGGAGAATAGGTTTCCTTGCAGTGGCTTGAATACAGGCTCCTCTTTCATCTCACATGGTGAAGGGATGTCTGAGTCCCCTGTGGGAGTCCCTATAGAAAGCCCTAGGTCCCCGACTCCTTTTGACGGAATGCATCACAAGCCTTTGACACCTCGAGCGGCACGCAGAGTTCACTGCTTCGAAAGGTGACGATGCCTGACTCCTCTTGAACATTGACAGGAATCCCAATACCACTGGGGCTACTGGAAAGGGACACTGGGTCTCCAGCGTCACCTCGAGGAGCGTCCCTTAGGCCCTGCCAAGCCTCGAAGAGATTCTTGAGGTGTCCCTCGTTACTCGAGAGGAGTCCTGACGTCGCTGGACAAACACGATTTTTGAAGGTGCATCCCCGCCATAACTCGAGAATATACCACAGGTCCCCAACGCAACTCGAGAAAAACCATGAGACTTCCCCCCTCAAAGGGAGATGAGCCCCGATTCCCCTGCACTGCATGCAGAGCAATCCCGTGATCCCCATGAAATATGTAAGGAGCCTCGACTTACTTGATGGATCTCGAGACAATCCTCAAGAACTCTGTCACAACTAGAGAGGGACACTGAGGTCACACCAGCATTCCGAAGGAGCTCCATGTACTCCAAATCAACACGAGATGAGACTCGATTCGCATGCCTTCACTCCAGAGCCAAACCCCGATCCCCAGCAAACACGACCAGTGGCTTGACTTAGTTAAGGCAACTCCAGCCGTTCCCCGAGAACAACGTGACAAGCCTAGAGGAATAGCAAGTTGAGCAGAGCAACTCGAGGAATTCTCCGTGGACCCCACATTGCCTGGAGATGAGAGATGATTTCCTGGCTTAGATTCAAGACGTATGCCAACATTCCACAAGCCCCTCAAGAGAAGGCTTCTCTCAGCAGAATATGTGAGGGAGGGACCATGATTTAGCTGCCTCAAGTGGAATATAAACCGAGAAGCCCTGACTCGAAAGGAGGCCGGGTTTCCATGCATTGGCTTGAATACTGGCTCCTCTTTAATCTCACAAGGTGAAGGGATGTCTGAGTCCCATGTGGAGTCCCTAGAGAAAGCCCTAGGTCCCCGACTCCTTTAGATGGAATGCCTCACATTCCTTTGACATCTTGAGGGAAACACAGTGTTCACTGCTTCTAAATGTGAGGATGCCTGAGTCTTCTTGAACATTGAGAGGAATCCCAATATCCCTTTGGCTATTGGAAAGAGACCCTGGGTCTCCAGCCGCACCTTGAGAAGCGTCCCTTTTGTCCTGCCAAGCCTCGAAGAGATTCCTGAGGTTTTCCTTGTAGCTCGACAGGAGTCCTGACGTCGCTGGACTAACATGAGTGTTGAAGGGCCATCCCCGCCGCAACTCGAGAATATACCGCTGGTCCCCGCCGCAACTCGAGAAAAACCATGAGACTTCCCCCTCAAAGCGAGATGAGGCCCGATTCCCCTGCACTGCATGCAGAGCAATCCCGTGATCCCCATGAAACTTGTAGGGAGCCTCGACTTGCTTGATGGATCTCGAGACAATCCGCAAGAACACTGTCACAGTAGAGAGGGACATTGAGGTCACACCAGCATCCCGAAGGAGCACCATGTACCCCAAATCAACATGAGATGAGGCCCGATTCCCATATCTTGACTCCAGAGCCAACCCTCGATAACCAGCAAACACGACCAGTGGCTTGACTTAGTTTAGGCAACTCCAGAGGTTCCCCGAGAAAAAACGTGCCAAGCCTAGAGGAATACCAATTTCAGCAGAGCAACTCGAGGAATGCTCCGTGGATCACAAATTTCCTGGAGTTGAGAGGTGATTGCCTGGTTAGACCCAAGACGTATGTCAACTGTCCACAAGCCAATCAACAGGAGCCTTCTCTCAGCAGTAGGTGTGAGGGAGGGTCCCTGAGTTTGCTGCCTTAAGTGGAATATACACCGAGAAGCCCTGACTCAAAAGGTGGCCGGGTTTCCTTGCAGTGGCTTGAATACAGTCTCCTATTTATTCTCACAAGGTGAACGGATGTCTGAATCCCCTGTGGAGTCCCTAGAGAAAGCCCTAGGTCCCCGACTCCTTTCATCGGAAAAGCTCACATGCCTTTGATACCTCGAGCGGCACGCAGAGTTCACTGCTTCAAAAGCTGATGATGCCTGACTCCTCTTGAACATTGACAGGAATCCCAATATCCCTGTGGCTCCTGGAAAGGGACCCTGGGTCTCCCGCCTCACACTGAGAAGTGTCCCTTTGGACCTGCCAAGCCTCGAAGAGATTCCTGAGGTGTCCCTCGTAACTCGACAGGAATCCTGACGTCGCTGGACAAACACGAGTGTTGAACGGCCATCCCCGCCGTAACTCGAGAATATATTCCAGATCCTTGCCGCAACTCGAGAAAAAAACCATGAGACGTCCCCCTCAAAGCAAAATTAGGCACGATTCCCTTGCACTGCACGCAGAGCAATCCCGTGATCCCCATGAAACACGTAAGGAGCCCCGACATGCTTGATGGATCTCGAGACAATCCGCGAGAACACTGTCACAAGTAGAGAGGGACCATGAGGTCACACCAGCATCGCGAAGGAGCTCCATGTACACCAAATCAACTCGAGATGAGGCCCGATTCCCCTGCCCTGACTCCAGAGCCATCCCCCGTTCCTCAGAAAACACGACCAGTGGCTTGACTTCATTTAGGCTACTCCAGAGGTACCCGAGAACAACGTGCCAAGCCTAGAGGAATCCCAATTTCAGCAGAGCAACTCGAGGAATGCTCCGTGGACCGCAAATTGCCTGGAGTTGAGAGCTGATTGCCTGGCTTAGACACAAGTCGTATGCCAGCTTTCCACAAGCCCCTCAAGGGGAGACTTCTCTCAGCAGTAGGTGTGAGGGAGGGACCCTGAGTTTGCTGCCTCAAGGAAATATACACCGAGAAGCCCTGACTCGAAAGGAGACAAGGTTTCCTTGCAGTGGCTTGAATACAGGCTCCTCTTTCATCTCACATGGTGAAGGGATGTCTGAGTCCCCTGTGGGAGTCCCTATAGAAAGCCCTAGGTCCCCGACTCCTTTCGACGGAATGCATCACAAGCCTTTGACACCTCGAGCGGGACGCAGAGTTCACTGCTTCGAAATGTGACGATGCCTGACTCCTCTTGAACATTGACAGGAATCCCAATACCCTGGGGCTACTGGAAAGGGACACTGGGTCTCCAGCGTCACCTCGAGGAGCGTCCCTTAGGCCCTGCCAAGCCTCGAAGAGATTCTTGAGGTGTCCCTCGTTACTCGAGAGGAGTCCTGACGTCGCTGGACAAACACGATTTTTGAAGGTGCATCCCCGCCATAACTCGAGAATATACCACAGGTCCCCAACGCAACTCGAGAAAAACCATGAGACTTCCCCCCTCAAAGGGAGATGAGCCCCGATTCCCCTGCACTGCATGCAGAGCAATCCCGTGATCCCCATGAAATATGTAAGGAGCCTCGACTTACTTGATGGATCTCGAGACAATCCTCAAGAACTCTGTCACAACTAGACACGGACACTGAGGTCACACCAGCATTCCGAAGGAGCTCCATGTACTCCAAATCAACACGAGATGAGACTCGATTCGCATGCCTTCACTCCAGAGCCAACCCCCGATCCCCAGCAAACACGACCAGTGGCTTGACTTAGTTAAGGCAACTCCAGCCATTCCCCGAGAACAACGTGACAAGCCTAGAGGAATACCAAGTTCAGCAGAGCAACTCGAGGAATGCTCCGTGGACCCCACATTGCCTGAAGATGAGAGATGATTTCCTGGCTTAGACTCAAGATGTATGCCAAATTTCCACAAGCCCCTCAAGAGAAGGCTTCTCTCAGCAGTAGGTGTGAGGCAGGGACCATGATTTTGCTGCATCATGGGAATATACACCGAGAAGCCCTGACTCGAATGGAGGCCTGGTTTGCTTGCATTGGCTTGAATACTGGCTCCTCTTTCATCTCACAAGGTGAAGGGATGTCTGAGTCCCCTGTGGAGTCCCTAGAGAAAGACCTAGGTCCCCGACTCCTTTAGAAGGAATGCCTCACATTCCTTTGTCACCTTGAGGGAAATACAGTGTTCACTGCTTCTAAATATGACGATGCCTGAGTCTTCTTGAACATTGAGAGGAATCCCAATATCCCTTTGGCTATTGGAAAGAGACCCTGGGTTCCAGCCTCACCTTGAGAAGCGTCCTTTGGCCCTGACAAGCCTCGAAGGATTCCTGAGGTGTTCCTCGTAAATCGACAAGAGTCTTGACGTCGCTGGACAAACATGAGTGTTGAAGGGCCTTCCGCGCCGTAACTCGAGAATATACCGCTGGTCCCCACCGCAACTCGAGAAAAACATGAGACTTCCCCCTCAAAGCAAGATGAGGCCATTCCCCTGCACTGCATGCAGAGCAATCCCGTGATCCCCATGAAACTTGTAGGGAGCCTCGACTTGCTTGATGGATCTCGAGACAATCCGCAAGAACACTGTCACAAGTAGAGAGGGACACTGAGGTCACACCAGCATCCCGAAGGAGCACCATGTACCCCAAATCAAGATGAGATGAAGCGCGATTCCCATGTCTTGACACCAGAGCCAACCCCCGTTAACCAGCAAACACGACCAGTGGCTTGACTTACTTTAGGCAACTCCAGAGCTTCCCCGAGAACAACGTGCCAAGCCTAAAGGAATACTAATTTCAGCAGAGCAACTCGAGGAATGCTCCGTGGATCACAAATTTCCTGGAGTTGAGAGCTGATTGCCTGGTTAGACTCAAGACGTATGTCAACTTTCCACAAGCCAATCAACAGGAGCCTTCTCTCAGCAGTAGGTGTGAGGAAGGGACCCTGAGTTTGCTGCCTTAAGTGGAATATACACCGAGAAGCCCTGACTCAAAAGGTGGCCGGGTTTCCTTGCAGTGGCTTGAATACAGTCTCCTATTTATTCTCACAAGGTGAACGGATGTCTGAATCCCCTGTGGAGTCCTTAGAGAAAGCCCTAGGTCCCCGACTCTTTTCATCGGAAAACCTCACATGCCTTGGCACCTCGAGCGGCACGCAGAGTTCACTGCTTCAAAAGCTGACGATGCCTGACTCCTCTTGAACATTGACAGGAATCCCAATATCCCTGTGGCTCCTGGAAAGGGACCCTGGGTCTCCCGCCTCACACTGAGAAGTGTCCCTTTGGACCTGCCAAGCCTCGAAGAGATTCCTGAGGTGTCCCTCGTAACTCGACAGGAATCCTGACGTCGCTGGACAAACACGAGTGTTGAACGGCCTTCCCCACCATAATTCGAGAATATATTCCAGATCCTTGCCGCAACTCGAGAAAAACCATGAGACGTCCCCCTCAAAGCAAAATTAGGCACGATTCCCTTGCACTGCACGCAGAGCAATCCCGTGATCCCCATGAAACACGTAAGAATCCCCGACATGCTTGATGGATCTCGAGACAATCCGCGAGAACACTGTCACAAGTAGAGAGGGACCCTGAGGTCACACCAGCATCGCGAAGGAGCTCCATGTACAACAAATCAACTCGAGATGAGGCCCGATTCCCCTGCCCTGACTCCAGAGCCATCCCACGTTCCTCAGAAAACACGACCAGTGGCTTGACTGCCTTTAGGCTACTCCACAGGTACCCGAGAACAACGTGCCAAGCCTAGAGGAATCCCAATTTCAGCAGAGCAACTCGAGGAATGCTCCGTGGACCGCAAATTGCCTGGAATTGAGAGCTGATTGCCTGGCTTAGACACAGGTCGTATGCCAGCTTTCCACAAGCCCCTCAAGGGGAGACTTCTCTCAGCAGTAGGTGTGAGGGAGGGACCCTGAATTTGCTGCCTCAAGGAGAATATAAACCGAGAAGCCCTGACTCGAAAGGAGAATAGGTTTCCTTGCAGTGGCTTGAATACAGGATCCTCTTTCATCTCACATGGTGAAGGGATGTCTGAGTCCCCTGTGGGAGTCCCTATAGAAAGCCCTAGGTCCCCGACTCCTTTTGACGGAATGCATCACAAGCCTTTGACACCTCGAGCGGCACGCAGAGTTCACTGCTTCGAAAGGTGACGATGCCTGACTCCTCTTGAACATTGACAGGAATCCCAATACCACTGGGGCTACTGGAAAGGGACACTGGGTCTCCAGCGTCACCTCGAGGAGCGTCCCTTAGGCCCTGCCAAGCCTCGAAGAGATTCTTGAGGTGTCCCTCGTTACTCGAGAGGAGTCCTGACGTCGCTGGACAAACACGATTTTTGAAGGTGCATCCCCGCCATAACTCGAGAATATACCCTAGGTCCCCACCGCAACTCGAGAAAAACCATGAGACTTCCCCATCAAAGCGAGATCAGGCCCGATTCCACTGCACTGCATGCAGAGCAATCCCGTGATCCCCATGAAACATGTAAGGAGCCTCGACTTGCTTGATGGATCTCGAGAGTGTCCGCAAGAACACTGTCACAAGTAGAGTGGGACCCTGAGGTCAAACCAGCATCCCGAAGGAGCTCCGTGTACCCCAAATCAACTCGAGATGAGGCCCGATTCCCCTGCCTTGACTCCAGAGCTCTCCGCCGTTGCACATCAAACACGACCAGTAGCTTGACTTCCTTTAGGTAACTCCAGAATTTCCCCGAGAACAACGTGCCAAGTTTAGAGGAATACCAAGTTCAGCAGAGCAACTCGAGGAATGCTCCGTGGACCCCACATTGCCTGAAGATGAGAGATGATTTCCTGGCTTAGACTCAAGATGTATGCCAAATTTCCACAAACCCCTCAAGAGAAGGCTTCTCTCAGCAGTAGGTGTGAGGGATTGACCATGATTATGCTGCCTCATGGGGAATATACACCGAGAAGCCCTAACTCGAAAGTTGGCCGGGTTTCTTTTCATTGGCTTGAATACTGGCTCCTCTTTCATTTCACAAGGTGAAGGGATTTCTGAGTCCCCTGTGGAGTCCCTAGAGAAAGACCTAGGTCCCCGACTCCTTTAGATGGAATGCCTCACATTCCTTTGACATCTTGAGGGAAACACAGTGTTCACTGCTTTTAAATGTGACTATCCCTGAGTCTTCTTGAACATTGAGAGGAATCCCAATATCCCTTTGGGTATTGGAAAGAGACCCGGGTACTCCAGCCGCACTTTGAGAAGCGTACCTTTGGTCCTGCCAAGCCTCGAAGAGATTCCTGAGGTGTTCCTCGTAACTCGACAGGAGTCCTGAGGTCGCTGGACTAACATGAGTGTTGAAGGGCCATCCCCGCCGTAACTCGAGAATATACCGCTGGTCCCCGCCGCAACTCGAGAAAAACCATGAGACTTCCCCCTCAAAGTGACATGAGGCCCGATTCCACTGCACTGCATGCAGAGCAATCCCGTGATCACCATGAAACTTGTAGGGAGCCTCGACTTGCTTGATGAATCTCGAGACAATCCGCAAGAACACTGTCACAAGTAGAGAGGGACACTGAGGTCACACCAGCATTCCGAAGGAGCACCATGTACCCCAAATCAAGATGAGATGAGGGCCGATTCCCATGTCTTGACTCCAGAGTCAACCCCCGATAACCAGCAAACACGACCAGTGGCTTGACTTACTTTAGGCAACTCCAGAGCTTCCCCGAGAACAACGTGCCAAGCCTAAAGGAATACTAATTTCAGCAGAGCCACTCGAGGAATGCTCCGCGGATCACAAATTTCCCGGAGTTGAGAGCTGATTGCCTGGTTAGCCTCAAGACGTATGTCAACTTTCCACAAGCCAATCAACAGGAGCCTTCTCTCAACAGTAGGTGTGAGAAAGGGACCCTGAGTTTGCTGCCTTAAGTGGAATAAACACTGAGAAGCCCTGACTCAAAAGGTGGCCGAGTTTCCTTGCAGTGGCTTGAATACAGTCTCCTATTTATTCTCACAAGGTGAACGGATGTCTGAATCCCCTGTGGAGTCCTTAGAGAAAGCCGTAGGTCCCCGACTCTTTTCATCGGAAAAACTCACATGCCTTGGCACCTCGAGCGGCACGCAGAGTTCACTGCTTCAAAAGCTGATGATGCCTGACTCCTCTTGAACATTGACAGGAATCCCAATACCCCTGGGGCTACTGGAAAGGGACACTGGGTCTCCAGCGTCACCTCGAGGAGCGTCCCTTTGGCCCTGCCAAGCCTCGAAGAGATTCTTGAGGTGTCCCTCGTTACTCGAGAGGAGTCCTGACGTCGCTGGACAAACACGATTTTTGAAGGTGCATCCCCGCCATAACTCGAGAATATACCACAGGTCCCCAACGCAACTCGAGAAAAACATGAGACTTCCCCCTCAAAGGGAGATGAGCCCCGATTCCCCTGCACTGCATGCAGAGCAATCCCGTGATCCCCATGAAATATGTAAGGAGCCTCGACTTACTTGATGGATCTCGAGACAATCCTCAAGAACTCTGTCACAATTAGAGAGGTACACTGAGGTCACACCAGCATTCTGAAGGAGCTCCATGTACTCCAAATCAACATGAGATGAGACTCGATTCACATGCCTTCACTCCAGAGCCAACCCCCGATCCCCAGCAAACACGACCAGTGGCTTGACTTAGTTAAGGCAACTCCAGCCGTTCCCCGAGAAAAACGTGACAAGCCTAGAGGAATACCAAGTTTAGCAGAGCAACTCGAGGAATGCTCCGTGGACCCCACATTGCCTGAAGATGAGAGAAGATTTCCTGGCTTAAAATCAAGATGTATGCCAAATGTCCACAAGCCCCTCAAGAGAAGGCTTCTCTCAGCAGTAGGTGTGAGGGAGGGACCATGATTTTGCTGCATCATCGGGAATATACACCGAGAAGCCCTGACTCGAAAGGAGGCCTGCTTTCCTTGCATTGGCTTGAACACTGGCTCCTCTTTAATCTCACAAGGTGAAGGGATGTCTGAGTCCCCTGTGGAGTCCCTAGAGAAAGCCCTAGGTCCCCGACTCCTTTAGACGAAATGCCTCACATTCCTTTGTCACCTTGAGGGAAACACAGTGTTCACTGCTTCTAAATATGACGATGCCTGAGTCTTCTTTGAACATTGAGAGGAATCCCAATATCCCTTTGGCTATTGGAAAGAGACCCTGGGTCTCCAGCCTCACCTTGAGAAGCGTCCCTTTGGCCCTGACAAGCCTCGAAGGGATTCCTGAGGTGTTCCTCGCAAATCGACAAGAGTCTTGACGTCGCTGGACAAACATGAGTGTTGAAGGGCCTTCCGCGCCGTAACTCGAGAATATACCGCTGGTCCCCGCCGCAACTCGAGAAAAACCATGAGACTTCCCCCTCAAAGCGAGATGAGGCCCGATTCCCCTGCACTGCATGCAGAGCAATCCCGTGATCACCATGAAACTTGTAGGGAGCCTCGACTTGCTTGATGGATCTCGAGACAATCCGCAAGAACACTGTCACAAGTAGAGAGGGACACTGAGGTCACACCAGCATCCCGAAGGAGCACCATGTAACCCAAATCAAGATGAGATGAAGCGCGATTCTCATGTCTTGACACCAGAGCTAACCCCCGTTAACCAGCAAACACGACCAGTGGCTTGACTTAGTTTAGGCAACTCCAGAGGTTCCCCGAGAACAACGTGCCAAGCCTAGAGGAATTCCAATTTCAGCAGAGCAATTCAAGGAATGCTCCGTGGATCACAAATTTCCTGGAGTTGAGAGCTGATTGCCTGGTTAGACTCAAGACATATGCCAACTTTCCACAAGCCAATCAACAGGAGCCTTCTCTCAGCAGTAGTTGTGATGGAAGGACCCTGAGTTTGCTGCCTTAAATGGAATATACACCGAGAAGCCCTGACTCAAATGGTGGCCGGGTTTCCTTTCAGTGGTTTGAATACAGTCTCCTATTTATTCTCACAAGTTGAACGGATGTCTGAATCCCCTGTGGAGTCCCTAGAGAAAGCCCTAGGTCCCCGACTACTTTCATCGAAAATTCTCACATGCCTTTGGCACCTCGAGCGGCACGCAGAGTTCCCTGCTTCAAAAGCTGATGATGCCTGACTCCTCTTGAACATTGACAGGAATCCCAATATCCCTGTGGCTCCTGGAAAGGGACCCTGGGTCTCCCGCCTCACACGGAGAAGTGTCCCTTTGGACCTGCCAAGCCTCGAAGAGATTCCTGAGGTGTCCCTCGTAACTCGACAGGAATCCTGACGTCGCTGGACAAACACGAGTGTTGAACGGCCATCCCCGCCGTAACTCGAGAATATATTCCAGATCCTTGCCGTAACTCGAGAAAAACCATGAGACGTCCCCCTCAAAGCAAAATAAGGCACGATTCCCTTGCACTGCACGCAGAGCAATCCCGTGATACCCAAGAAACACGTAAGGAGCCCTGACATGCTTGATGGATCTCGAGACAATCCGCGAGAACACTGTCACAAGTACAGAGGGACCCTGAGGTCATACCAGCATCGCGAAGGAGCTCCATGTACACCAAATCAACTCGAGATGGGGCCCGATTCCCCTGCCCTGACTCCAGAGCCATCCCCCGTTCCTCAGAATACACGACCAGTTTCTTGATTTCCTTTAGGCTACTCCAGAGGTACCCGAAAACAACGTGCCAAGCCTAGAGGAATCCCAATTTAAGCAGAGCAACTCGAGGAAAGCTCCGTGAACCGCAAATTGCCTGGAGTTGAGAGCTGATTACCTGGCTTATACTCAAGTCGTATGCCAGCTTTCCACAAGCCCCTCAAGGGGAGACTTCTCTCAGCAGTAGGTGTGAGGGAGGGACCCTGAGTTTGCTGCCTCAAGGGGAATATATACCGAAAAGCCCTGACTCGAAAGAAGGCTGGGTTTCCTTGCAGTGGCTTGAATACAGGCTCCTCTTTCATCTCACATGGTGAAGGGATGACTGAGTCCCCTGTGGGAGTCCCTATAGAAAGCCCTAAGTCCCCGACTCCTTTCGCAGCAATGCCTCCCATGCCTCTGACACCTCGAGAGGCACGCAGAGCTCACTGCTTCAAAATATGACGGAGCCTGACTTCTCTTGAACATTGACGGGAATCCCATACCCCTGGGGCTACTGCAAAGGGACGCTGGGTCTCCAGCGTCACCTCAAGAAGCGTCCCTTTGGCCCTGACAAGCCTCGAAGAGATTCTGAGGTGTCCCTCGTTACTCGAGAGGAGTCCTGACGTCACTGGACAAACACGATTTTTGAAGGTGCTTCCCCACCATAACTCGAGAATATACTACAGGTCCCCACCGCAACTCGAGAAAAACGATGAGACTCCCCCCCTCAAAGCGAGATTAGCCCCGATTCCCCTGCACTGCATGCAGAGCAATTCCGTGATCCCCATGAAATATGTAAGGAGCCTCGACTTGCTTGATGGATCTCGAGACAATCCTCAAGAACACTATCACAACTAGAGAGGGACACTGAGGTCACACCAGCATCCCGAAGGTGTTCCGTGTACCCAAAATCAACATGAGATGAGACTCGATTCCCATGCCTTGACTCCCGAGCCAACGTCCGATCCCCAGCTCACACGACCAGTGGCTTGACTTAGTTAAGGCAACTCCAGCCGTTCCCCGAGAACAACATGACAAGCCTAGAGGAATACCAAGTTCAGCAGAGCAACTCGAGGAATGCTCCGTGGATCCCACATTGCCTGGAGATGAGAGAAGATTTCCTGGCTTAGATTCAAGATGTATGCCAACTTTCCACAAGCCCCTCAAGAGAAGGCTTCTCTCAGCAGAAGGTGTGAGGGAGGGACCATAATTTTGCTGCCTCAAGTGGAATATACACCGAGAAGCCCTGACTCGAACGGAGGCCGGGTTTCCTTGCATTGGCTTGAATACTGGCTGCTCTTTCATCTCACAAGGTGAAGGGATGTCTGAGTCCCAAAGGGAGTCCCTAGAGAAAGCCCTAGTTCACCGACTCCTTTCGACGGAATGCCTCACATTCCTTTGTCACCTTGAGGGGAACACAGAGTTCACTGCTTCAAAATGTGACGATGCCTGACTCCTCTTGAACATTGACAAGAATTCCAATGTCGCTTTGTCTATTGGAAAAGAACCCTGGGTCTCCAGCCTCACCTTGAGAAGCGTCCCTTTGGCCCTGCCAAGCCTCGAAGAGATTCCTGAGGTGTCCCTCATAACTCGAGTGGTGTCCTGTCGTCGCTGGACAAACACGAGTTTTAAAATGCCTTCCGCGCCGAAACACGTGAATATACCCCAGGTCCCCACTGCAACTCGAGAGAAACCATGAGACTTCCCCATCAAAGCGAGATGAGGCCCGATTCCCCTGCACTGCATGCAGAGCAATCCCGTGATCCCCATGAAACATGTAAGGAGCCTGGACTTGCTTGATGGATCTCGAGAGTGTCCGCAAGAACACTGTCACAAATAGAGTGGGACGCTGAGGTCACACCAGCATCCAGAAGGAGCTCTGTTTTCCCCAAATCAACTCGAGATGAGGCTCAATTCCCCTGCCTTGCCTCCAGAGCTATCCCCCGTTGCCCATCAAACACTACCGGTGGTTTGACTTCCTTTAGGCAACTCCAGAATTTCCCCGAGAACAACGTGCCAAGTTTAGAGGAATACCAAGTTCAGCAGAGCAACTCGAGGAATGCTCCGTGGACCCCACATTGCCTGAAGATCAGAGATGATTTCCTGGCATAGACTCAAGATGTATGCCAACTTTCCACAAGCCCCTCAAGGGAAGGCTTCTCTCAACAGTAGGTGTGAGGGAGGGACCATGATTTTGCTGCCTCATGGGGAATATACACCGAGAAGCCCTGACTCGAATGTTGGCCGGGTTTCCTTGCATTGGCTTGAATACTGGCTCCTCTTTCATCTCACAAGGTGAAGGGATGTCTGAGTTCCCTGTGGAGTTCCTAGAAAAAGACCTCGTTCCCCGACCCTTTAGACGGAATGCCTCACATTCCTTTGACACCTTGAGGGAAACACAGCGTTCAATGCTTCTAAATGTGACGATGCCTGAGTCTTCTTGAACATTGATAGGAATCCCATTATCCCTTTGGCTATTGGAAAGAGACCCTAGGTCTCCAGCCTCACCTTGAGAAGCGTCCCTTTGGCCCTGACAAGCCTCGAAGGGATTCCTGAGGTGTTCCTCGTAAATCGACAAGAGTCTTGACGTCGCTGGACAAACATGAGTGTTGAAGGGCCTTCCGCGCCGTAATTCGAAAATATACCGCTGGTCCCCATCGCAACTCGAGAAAAACCATGAGACTTCCCCCTCAAAGCGAGATGAGGCCCGATTCCCCTGCACTGCATGCAGAGCAATCCCGTGATCCCCATGAAACTTGTAGGGAGCCTCGACTTGCTTGATGGATCTCGAGACAATCCGCAAGAACACTGTCACAAGTAGAGAGGGACACTGAGGTCACACCAGCATCCAGAAGGAGCACCATGTACCCCAAATCAAGATGAGATGAAGCGCGATTCCCATGTCTTGACACCAGAGCCAACCCCCGTTAACCAGCAAACACGACCAGTGGCTTGACTTAGTTTAGGCAAGTCCAGAGGTTCCCCGAGAACAACGTTCCAAGCCTAGAGGAATACCAATTTCAGCAGAGCAATTCAAGGAATGCTCCATGGATCACAAATTTCCTGGAGTTGAGAGCTGATTGCCTGGTTAGACTCAAGACATATGCCAACTTTCCACAAGCCAATCAACAGGAGCCTTCTCTCAGCAGTACTTGTGATGGAAGGACCCTGAGTTTGCTGCCTTAAATGGAATATACACCGAGAAGCCCTGACTCAAATGGTGGCCGGGTTTCCTTGCAGTGGTTTGAATACAGTCTCCTATTTATTCTCACAAGTTGAACGGATGTCTGAATCCCCTGTGGAGTCCCTAGAGAAAGCCCTAGGTCCCCGACTACTTTCATCGAAAATTCTCACATGCCTTTGGCACCTCGAGCAGTACGCAGTGTTCCCTGCTTCAAAAGCTGATGATGCCTGACTCCTCTTGAACATTGACAGGAATCCCAATATCCCTGTGGCTCCTGGAAAGGGACACTGGGTCTCCCGCCTCACACTGAGAAGTGACCCTTTGGACCTGCCAAGCCTCGAAGAGATTCCTGAGGTGTCCCTCGTAACTCGACAGGAATCCTGACGTCGCTGGACAAACACGAGTGTTGAACGGCCATCCCCGCCGTAACTCGAGAATATATTCCAGATCCTTGCCGTAACTCGAGAAAAACCATGAGACGTCCCCCTGAAAGCAAAATAAGGCACGATTCCCTTGCACTGCACGCAGAGCAACCCCGTGATACCCAAGAAACACGTAAGGAGCCCTGACATGCTTGATGGATCTCGAGACAATCCTCAAGAACACTGTCACAAGTAAAGAGGGACCCTGAGGTCATACCAGCATCGCGAAGGAGCTCCATGTACACCAAATCAACTCGAGATGAGGCCCGATTCCCCTGCCCTGACTCCAGAGCCATCCCCCGTTCCTCAGAATACACGACCAGTTTCTTGATTTCCTTTAGGCTACTCCAGAGGTACCCGAGAACAACGTGCCAAGCCTAGAGGAATCCAATTTAAGCAGAGCAACTCGAGGAAAGCTCCGTGAACCGCAAATTGCCTGTAGTTGAGAGCTGATTGCCTGGCTTATACTCAAGTCGTATGCCAGCTTTCCACAAGCCCCTCAAGGGGAGACTTCTCTCAGCAGTAGGTGTGAGGGAGGGACCCTGAGTTTGCTGCCTCAAGGAGAATATATACCAAGAAGCCCTGACTCGAAAGAAGGCTGGGTTTCCTTGCAGTGGCTTGAATACAGGCTCCTCTTTCATCTCACATAGTGAAGGGATGACTGAGTCCCCTGTGGGAGTCCCTATAGAAAGCCCTAAGTCCCCGACTCCTTTCGCAGCAATGCCTCCCATGCCTCTGACACCTCGAGAGGCACGCAGAGCTCACTGCTTCAAAATATGACGGAGCCTGACTTCTCTTGAACATTGACGGGAATCCCATTACCCCTGGGACTACTGCAAAGGGACGCTGGGTCTCCAGCGTCACCTCAAGAAGCGTCCCTTCGGCCCTGACAAGCCTCGAAGAGATTCTTGAGGTGTCCCTCGTTACTCGAGAGGAGTTCTGACGTCACTGGACAAACACGATTTTTGAAGGTGCATCCCCACCATAACTCGAGAATATACTACAGGTCCCCACCGCAACTCGAGAAAAACGATGAGACTCCCCCCCTCAAAGCGAGATTAGCCCCGATTCCCCTGCACTGCATGCAGACCAATCCCGTGATCCCCATAAAATATGTAAGGAGCCTCGACTTGCTTGATGGATCTCGAGACAATCCTCAAGAACACTATCACAACTAGAGAGGGACACTGAGGTCACACCAGCATCCCGAAGGTGTTCCGTGTACCCCAAATCAACATGAGATGAGACTCGATTCCCATGCCTTGACTCCCGAGCCAACGCCCGATCCCCAGCTCACACGACCAGTGGCTTGACTTAGTTAAGGCAACTCCAGCCGTTCCCCGAGAACAACATGACAAGCCTAGAGGAATACCAAGTTCAGCAGAGCAACTCGAGGAATGCTCCGTGGATCCCACATTGCCTGGAGATGAGAGAAGATTTCCTGGCTTAGATTCAAGACGTATGCCAACTTTCCACAAGCCCCTCAAGAGAAGGCTTCTCTCAGCAGAAGGTGTGAGGGAGGGACCATAATTTTGCTGCCTCAAGTGGAATATACACCGAGAAGCCCTGACTCGAACGGAGGCCGGGTTTCCTTGCATTGGCTTGAATACTGGCTTCTCTTTCATCTCACAAGGTGAAGGAATGTCTGAGTCCCATAGGGAGTCCCTAGAGAAAGCCCTAGTTCACCGACTCCTTTCGACGGAATGCCTCACATTCCTTTGTCACCTTGAGGGGAACACAGAGTTCACTGCTTCAAAATGTGACGATGCCTGACTCCTCTTGAACATTGACAAGAATTCCAATGTCGCTTTGTCTATTGGAAAGGGACCCTGGGTCTCCAGCCTCACCTTGAGAAGCGTCCCTTTGGCCCTGCCAAGCCTCGAAGAGATTCCTGAGGTGTCCCTCATAACTCGAGTGGTGTCCTGTCGTCGCTGGACAAACACGAGTTTTAAAATGCCTTCCGCGCCGAAACACGTGAATATACCCCAGGTCCCCACTGCAACTCGAGAGAAACCATGAGACTTCCCCATCAAAGCGAGATGAGGCCCGATTCCCCTGCACTGCATGCAGAGCAATCCCGTGATCCCCATGAAACATGTAAGGAGCCTGGACTTGCTTGATGGATCTCGAGAGTGTCCACAAGAACACTGTCACAAATAGAGTGGGACGCTGAGGTCACACCAGCATCCAGAAGGAGCTCTGTTTTCCCCAAATCAACTCGAGATGAGGCTCAATTCCCCTGCCTTGCCTCCAGAGCCATACCCCGTTGCCCATCAAACACTACCGGTGGTTTGACTTCCTTTAGGCAACTCCAGAATTTCCCCGAGAACAACGTGCCAAGTTTAGAGGAATACCAAGTTCAGCAGAGCAACTCGAGGAATGCTCCGTGGACCCCACATTGCCTGAAGATGAGAGATGATTTCCTGGCATAGACTCAAGATGTATGCCAACTTTCCACAAGCCCCTCAAGAGAAGGCTTCTCTCAACAGTAGGTGTGAGGGAGGGACCATGATTTTGCTGCCTCATGGGGAATATACACCGAGAAGCCCTGACTCGAATGTTGGCCGGGTTTCCATGCATTGGCTTGAATACTGGCTCCTCTTTCATCTCACAAGGTGAAGGGATGTCTGAGTTCCCTGTCGAGTTCCTAGAAAAAGACCTCGGTCCCCGACTCCTTTAGACGCAATGCCTCACATTCCTTTGACACCTTGAGGGAAACACAGTGTTCAATGCTTCTAAATGTGACGATGCCTGAGTCTTCTTGAACATTGACAGGAATCCCATTATCCCTTTGGCTATTGGAAAGAGACCCTGGGTCTCCAGCCTCACCTTGAGAAGCGTCCCTTTGGCCCTGACCAGCCTCGAAGAGATTCCTGAGGTGTTCCTCGTAACTCGACAGGAGTCCTTACGTCGCTGGACAAACATGAGTTTTGAAGGGCCATCCCCGCCGTAACTCGAGAATATACCGCTGGTCCCCGCCGCAACTCGAGAAAAACCATGAGACTTCCCCCTCAAAGCGAGATGAGGCCCGATTCCCCTGCACTGCATGCAGAGCAATCCCGTCATCCCCATGAAACTTGTAGGGAGCCTCGACTTCCTTTATGGATCACGAGACAATCTGCAAAAACACTGTCACAACTAGAGAGTGGCACTGACGTGACACCAGCATCCCGAAGGAGCACCATGTACCCCAAATCAAAATAAGATGAGGCCCGATTCCCATGTCTTGACTCCAGAGCCAACCCCCGATAACCAGCAAACACGACCAGTGGCTTAACTTAGTTAAGGCAACTCCAGCCGTTCCCCGAGAACAACGTGACAAGCATAGAGGAATACCAAGTTCAGCAGAGCAACTCGAGGAATGCTCCGTGGATCACAAATTGCCTGGAGTTGAGAGCTGATTTTCTGGTTAGACACAAGACGTATGCCAACTTTCCACAAGCCAATCAACAGAAGCCTTCTCTCAGCAGTAGGTGTGAGGGAGGGACCCTGAGTTTGCTGCCTTAAGTGAAGTATACACCGAGAAGCCCTGACTCAAAAGGTAGCCGGGTTTCCTAGCAGTGACTTGAATACAGTCTCCTATTTATTCTCACAGGGTGAACGGATGTCTGAATGCCCTGTGGAGTACCTAGAGAAAGCCCTAGGTCACCGACTCCATTCAACGTAAAACCTCACATGCCTTTGGCACCTCGAGTGGCATGGAGATTTCACTGCTTCAAAAGCTGACGATGCCTGACTCCTCTTGAACATTGACAGGTATCCCAATATCCCTGTGGCTCCTGGAATGGTACACTGGGTCTCCCGCCTCACCTTGAGTAGTGTCCCTTTGGCCCTGCCAAGCCTCGAAGATATTCCTGATGTGTCCCTCATAACTCGACAGGAGTCCTGACATCGCTGGACAAACACGAGTGGTGAAGGGCCATCCACGCCGTAACTCGAGAATATATTCCAGATCCTCGCCACAACTCGAGAAAAACCATGAGACGTCTCCCTCAAAGCAAATAAGGCACGATTCCCCTGCACTGCATGCAGAGCAATCCCGTGATCCTCATGAAACACGGAAGGAACCCCGACATGCTTGATGGATCTCGAGACAATTCGCAAGAACACTGTCACAAGTAGAGAGGGACCATGAGGTCACACCAGCATCGCGAAGGAGCTCCATGTTACCCAAATCAACTCGAGATGAGGCCCGATTCCCCTGCCTTGATTCCAGAGCCATCCCACATTCCCAATCAAACACGACCAGTGG
>JAJLRB010001226.1:0-17770 GCA_020976825.1 Odocoileus hemionus | reverse complement strand
TTTCTCGGTTTATATTCACCTTGAGGCAGCAAACTCAGGGTCCCTTCCTCACAACTAATGCTGAGAGAAGTCTCCACTTGAGGGGCTTGTGGAAAGCTCGCATACGACTTGAGTCTAAGCCAGGCAATTAGCTCTCAACTCCAGGCAATTTGCGGTCCACGGAGCATTCCTCGAATTGTTCTGCTGAAATTGGGATTCTTCTGGCTTGGCACGTTGTTCTTTGGTACCTCTGAAGTAGACTAAAGGGAGTCAAGCCACTGGTCGTGTTTTCTGAGTAACGGTGGATGGGGCTCGAGTCAGGGCATGGGAATCGGGCCTCATCTCGTGTTGATTTGGTGTACATGGACCTCCTTTGCGATGCTGGTGTGACCTCATGGTCCCTCTCTACTTGTGACAGTGTTCTCACGGAATGTCTCGAGATCCATCACCCATGTCGGGGCTCCTTACGTGTTTCATGGGGATCACGGGATTGCTCTGCGTGCAGTGCAGGTTAATCATGCCTTCTTTCGCTTTGAGGCGGTTGTCTCATTGTTTTTCTCGAGTTGCGGCGAGGATCTGGAATATATTCTCGAGTTACGGCGGGGATGGCCCTTCAAAACTCGTGTTTGTCCAGCGACGTCAGGACTCCTGTCGAGTTACGAGGGATACATCAGGAATCTCTTCGAGGATTGGCAGGTCCAAAGGGACACTTCACAAGGTGAGGCGGGAGACCCAGTGTCCCTTTCCAGAAGCCACAGGAATATTGGAATTCCTGTCAATGTTCAAGAGGAGTCAGGCATCGTCAGCTTTTGAAGCAGTGAACTCTGCGTGCCGCTCGAGGTGCCAAAGGCATGTGAGGATTTCCGGTGAAAGGAGTCGGGGACCTAGGGCTTTCTCTAGGGACTCCAAAGGGGATTCAGACATCCGTTCACCTTGTGAGAATAAAGAGGAGACTGTATTTAAGCCACTGCATGGAAACCCGGCCACCTTTATAGTCAGGGCTTCTCCGTGTATATTCCACTTAAGGCAGCAATCTCAGGTCCCTCCCTCACACTTACTGCTGAAAGAAGCCTCCTGTTGAGGGGCTTGTGGAAAGTTGGCATATGTCTTGAGTCTAAGCCAGGCAATCAGCTCTCAACTCCAGGCAATTTGTGATCCACGGAGCATTCCTTGAGTTGCTCTGCTGAAATTTGTATTTCTCTAGGCTTGGCACGTTGTTCTCGGGGAACCTCTGGAGTTGCCTAAGCTAAGTCAAGCCACTGGTCGTGTTTGCTGGGGATCTGGAGTTGGCTCTGGAGTTAAGGCATGGGAATCGGGCCTCATCTCGTGTTGATTTAGGGTACATGGAACTACTTCGGGATGCTGGTGTGACCTCAGTGTCCCTCTGTAGTTGTGACAGTGTTCTTGCGGATTGTCTCGAGATCCATCAAGCAAGTCGAGGCTCCCTACAAGTTTCATGGGGATCACGGGATTGCTCTGTATGCAGTGCAGGGGAATCGGGCCTCATCTCGCTTTGAGGGGGAAGTCTCATGGTTTTTCTCGAGTTGCGGGGGGGACCTGTGATATATTCTTGAGTTATGACGGGGATGTACCTTCAACAATCGTGTTTGTCCAGCGACGTCAGGACTCCTCTCGAGTTACGAGGGACACCTCTGGAATCTCTTCGAGGCTTGGCAGGGCCAAAGGGACGCTACTCGAGGTGACGCGGGAGACCCAGCATCCCTTTCGAGTAGCCCCAGGGTTATTGGGATTCCTGTCAATCTTCAAGAGGAGCCAGGCATCGTCACCTTTTGAAGCAGTGAACTCTGCGTGCCGCTCGAGGAGTCAAAGGCATGTGATGCATTCCGACGAAAGGAGTCGGGGAACAAGGGCTTTTTCTAGGGACTCCACAGCGCATTCAGACATCCGTTCACCTTGTGAGAATAAAGAGGAGACTGTATTCAAGCCACTGCTAGGAAATCCGGCCACCTTTTGAGTCAGGGCTTCTCGGTGTATATTCCACTTAAGGCAGCAAACTCAGAGTCCCTCCCTCACACCTACTGCTGAGAGAAGGCTCCTGTTGATTGGCTTGTGGAAAGTTGGCATACGTCTTGAGTTTAACCAGGCAATCAGCTCTCAACTCCAGGAAATTTGTGATCCACGGAGCATTCCTCGAGTTGCTCTGCTGAAATTGATATTCCTCTAGGCTTGGCACGTTGTTCTCGGGGAACCTCTGGAGTTGCCTAAACTAAGTGAAGCCACTGCTCGTGTTTGCTGGTTATCGGGGGTTGGCTCTGGAGTCAAGGCAGGGGAATCGGGCCTCATCTCATGTTGATTTGGGGTACATGGTGCTCCTTCGGGAAGCTGGTGTGACCTCAGTGACACTCTCTAGTTGTGACAGTGTTCTTGCGGATTGTCTCGTAATCCATCAAGCAAATCGAGGCTCCCTACAAGTTTCATGGGGATCACGGGATTGCTCTGCAAGCAGTGCAGGGGAATCGGGCCTCATCTCGTTTTGGGGGGGAAGTCTCACTGTTTTTCTCGAGCTGCGGCGGGAACCTGTTGTATATTCTCGTGTTAAGGCGGGGATGGACCTTCAACACTCGTGTTTGAGCAGGGACGTCAGGACTCCTGTCGAGTTACGAGGAACACCTCAGGAACCTCTTCGAGGCTTGGAGAGCCAAAGGGACGCTTCTCCAGGTGAGGCTGGAAACCCAGGGTACCTTTCCAATAGCCAAAGGGATATTGTGATTCCTGTCAATGTTCAAGAGTAGTCAGGCATCTTCATATTTTGAAGCAGTGAACTCTGTGTTCCCCTCAAGTTGTCAAAGGAATGTGAGGCATTCCGTCGAAAGGAGTTGGGGCCCTGGGGCTTTCTCTAGGGACTCCACAGGGGACTCAGACATCCCTTCACTTTGTGAGATGAAAGAGGACCCAGTATTCAAGCCAATGCAAGGAAACCCGGCCTCCTTTTGAGTCAGGGATTCTCGGTCTATATTCCCATTGAGGCAGCAAAATCATGGTCCCTCCCTCACACATACTGCTGAGAGAAGCCTTCTCTTGAGGGGCTTGTGGAAAGTTGGTGTACGTCTTGAGTCTAAGCCAGGAAATCATCTCTCATCTCCAGGCAATGTGGGGTCCACGGAGCTTTCCTCGAGTGCTCTACTGAACTTGGTATTCCTCTAAACTTGGCACGTTTTTCTCGAGGAACTTCTGGAGTTGCCTAAAGGAAGTCAAGCCACTGGTCGTGTTTGATGGGCAGCGGGGGATGGCTCTGGAGTCAAGGCAGGGAAATCGGGCCTCATCTCGAGTTGATTTGGGGTACACGGAGCTCCTTCGGGATGCTGGTGTGACCTCAGTGTCCCACTCTACTTGTGACAGTGTTCTTGCGGACACTCTCGAGATCCATCAAGCAAGTCAAGACCCCTTACATGTTTCATGGGGATCACGGGATTGCTCTGCATGCAGTGCAGGGGAATCGGGCCTCATCTCGCTTTCATGGGGAAGTTTCATGGTTTTTCTCGAGTTGCGGTGGGGATCTGGGGTATATTCTCGTGTTACGGCGTGGAAGGCATTTTAACACTCGTGTTTGTCCAGCGACGTCAGGACTCCTGTCGAGTTATAAGGGACACCTCAGGAATCTCTTCGAGGCTTGGCAGGGCCAAAGGGATGTTTCTTGAGGTAAGGCTGGAGACCCAGGGTCACTTTCCATTAGGCAAAGGGATATTGGATTCCTGTCAATGTTCAAGAGCAGTCAGGCATCATCACATTTTGAAGCAGTGAATCTGTTATGCTCAATGTGTCAAAGGAATGTGAGGCATTGCACCGAAAGGAGTCGGGGACCTAGGGCTTTCTCTAGGGACTCCACAGGGGATTCAGACTTCCCTTCACCTTGTGAGATTAAAGAGGAGCCTCTATTAAACCCACTGCAAGGAAACCCGTCCATCTTTCGAGTCAGGGCTTCTAGCTGTATATTCCACTTCAGGCAGTATACTCAGAGTCCCTCCCTCACACCTACTGCTGACAGAAGCCTCCCCTTGAGGGGCTTGTGGAAAGTTGTTATACGTTTTGAGTCTAAGCCAGGAATTCAGCTCTCAACTCCAGGCAATTTGTGATCCACGGAGCATTCCTCTTGTTGCCCTGCTGAAATTGGTATTCCTCTAGGCTTGTCACATTGTTCTCGGGGAACCGCTGGAGTTGCCTAAACTAAGTCAAGCCACTGGTCGTGTTTCCTGGTAATCGGGGGTTGGCTCTGGAGTCAAGGAATGGGAATCAGGCCTCATTTCGTGTTGAATTGGGGTACATGCAGCTCCTTCGGTATGCTGGTGTGACCTCAGTGTCCCTCTCTAGTTGTGACAGTGTTCTTGAGGATTGTCTCGAGATCCATCAAGCAAGTCAAGGCTCCGTACATGTTTCATGGGGATCACGGGATTGCTCTGCATGCAGTGGAGGGGAATCGGGGCTCATCTCGCTTTGAGGGGGAAGTCTCATGTTTTTTCTCGAGTTGCAGTGGGGACCTGTGGTATATTCTCGACTTATGGCGGGGATGAACCTTCAACAATCGTGTTTTTCCAGCGACGTCAGGACTCCACTCGAGTTACCAGGGACAACTCAGGAATCTCTTCGAGGCTTGACATGGCCAAAGGGACGCTTCTCGAGGTGACGCGGGAGACGTGCAGCTTCGCTTTCCAGTAGCCCCATGGGTATTGGGATTCCTGTTAATGTTCAAGAAGACTCAGACATCGTCACATTTAGAAGCAGTGAACACTGTGTTTCCCTCAAGGTGTCAAAGGAATATGAGGCATTCCGTCTAAAGGAGTCGGTGACCTAGGTCCTTTTCTAGGAAATCCACAGGGGACTCAGACATCCCTTCACCTTGTGAAATGAAAGAGGAGCCTGTATTCAAGCCCAAGGAAGGAAACCCGGCCAACTTTCGAGTCAGGGCTTCTCGGTGTATATTCCCCATGAGGCAGCAAAATCATGGTCCCTCCCTCACACCTACTGCTGAGAGAAGCCTTCTCTTGAGGGGCTTGTGGAAAGTTGGCATACATCTTGAGTCTATGCCAGGAAATCATCTCTCATCTTCAGGCAATGTGGGGTCCATGGAGGATTCCTCGAGTTGCTCTGCTGAAATTGGGATTCTTCTAGTCTTGGCACTTTGTTCTCTGGTACCTCTGGAGTAGACTAAAGGAAGTCAAGCCACTGGTCGTGTTTGATGGGGAATGTGGGATGGCTCTGGAATCAAGGCAGGGGAATCGGGCCTCATCTCGAGTTGATTTGGGTAACATGGAGCTCCTTCGCGATGCTGGTGTGACCTCATGGTCCCTCTCTACTTGTGACAGTGTTCTTGCGAATTGTCTCGAGATCCATCAAGCATGTCGGGGTTCCTTCCGTGTTTCATGAGGATCACGGGATTGCTCTGCATGCAGTGCAGGGGAATCGTGCCTTATTTTGCTTTGAGGGAGACGTCTCATGGTTTTTCTCGAGTTGTGGCGAGGATCTGGAATATATTCTCGAGTTACGGCGTGGATGGCCCTTCACCACTCGTGTTTGTCCAGCGATGTCAGGACTCCTGTCGAGTTATGAGGGACACATCAGGAATATCTTCGAGGCTTGGCAGGGCCAAAGGGACACTACTCAAGGTGAGGCGGGAGACCCAGTGTACCTTTCCAGGAGCCACAGGGATATTGGGATACCTGTCAATGTTCAAGAGGAGTCAGGCATCGTCAGCTTTTGAAGCAGTGAACTCTCCATGCCACTCGAGGTGCCAAAGGCATGTGAGGTTTTACGTTGAATGGAGTCGGTGACCTAGGGCTTTCTCTAGGTACTCCACAGGGCATTCAGACATCCGTTCACCCTGTGAGAATAAATAGGAGACTGTATTCAAGCCACTGCTAGGAAACCCGGCTACCTTTTGAGTCAGGGCTTCTCGGTGTATACTCCACTTAAGGCAGCAAACTCAGGGTCCCTCCCTCACACCTACTGCTGAGAGAAGGCTCCTGTTGATTGGCTTGTGGAAAGTTGGCATACGTCTTGTGTCTAACCAGGCAATCAGCTCTCAACTCCAGGCAATTTGTGATCCACGGAGCATTCCTCGAGTTGCTCTGCTGAACTTGGTATTCCTCTATGCTTGTCACGTTGTTCTCGGGGAACGGCTGGAGTTGCCTTAACTAAGTCAAGCCACTGGTCGTGTTTGCTGGTTATCGGGGGTTGGCTCTGGAGTCAAGACATGGGAATCGGGCCTCATCTTATTTTGATTTGGGGTACATGGTGCTCCTTCGGGATGCTGGTGTCACGTCAGTGCCACTCTCTAGTTGTGACAGTGTTCTTGCAGATTGTCTCGTGATCCATAAAGGAAGTCGAGGCTCCCTACAAGTTTCATGGGGATCACGGGATTGCTCTGCATGCAGTGCAGGGGAATCGGGCCTCATCTCGCTTTGAGGGGGAAGTCTCATGGTTTTTCTCGAGTTGCGGCGGGGACCAGCGGTATATTCTCGAGTTACGGCGGGGATGGCCCTTCAAAACTCATGTTTTGTCCAGCGACGTAAGGACTCCTGTCGAGTTACGAGGAACACCTCAGGAATCTCTTCGAGGCTGGTCAGGGCCAAAGGGACGCTTCTCAAGGTGAGGCTGGAGACCCAGGGTCTCTTTCCAATAGCCAAAGGGATAATGGGATTCCTGTCAATGTTCAAGAAGACTCAGGCATCGTCACATTTAGAAGCATTGAACACTGTGTTTCCCTCAAGGTGTCAAAGGAATGTGAGGCATTCCGTCTAAAGGAGTCGGGGACCTAGGTATTTTTCTAGGAACTCCACAGGGAACTCAGACATCCCTTCACCTTGTGAGATGAAAGAGGAGCCAGTATTCAAGCCAATGCAAGGAAACCCGGCCAACATTCGAGTCAGGGCTTCTCGGTGTATATTCCCCATGAGGCAGCAAAATCATGGTCCCTCCCTCACACCTACTGTTGAGAGAAGCCTTCTCTTGAGGGGCTTGTGGAAAGTTGGCATACATCTTGAGTCTATGCCAGGAAATCATCTCTCATCTTCAGGCAATGTGGGGTCCACGGAGCATTCCTCGAGTTGCTCTGCTGAACTTGGTATTCCTCTAAACTTGGCACGTTGTTCTCGGGGAAATTCTGGAGTTGCCTAAAGGAAGTCAAGCCACCGGTAGTGTTTGATGGGCAACGGGGGATAGCTCTGGAGGCAAGGCAGGGGAATTGAGCCTCATCTCGAGTTGATTTGGGGAAAACAGAGCTCCTTCTGGATGCTGGTGTGACCTCAGCGTCCCACTCTATTTGTGACAGTGTTCTTGCGGACACTCTCGAGATCCATCAAGCAAGTCCAGGCTCCTTACATGTTTCATGGGGATCACGGGATTGCTCTGCATGCAGTGCAGGGGAATCGGGCCTCATCTCGCTTTGATGGGGAAGTCTCATGGTTTCTCTCGAGTTGCAGTGGGGACCTGGGGTATATTCACGTGTTTCGGCGCGGAAGGCATTTTAAAATTCGTGTTTGTCCAGCGACGACAGGACACCACTCGAGTTATGAGGGACACCTCAGGAATCTCTTCGAGGCTTGGCAGGGCCAAAGGGACGCTTCTCAAGGTGAGGCTGGAGACCCAGGTTCCCTTTCCAATAGACAAAGCGACATTGGAATTCTTGTCAATGTTCAAGAGGAGTCAGGCATCGTCACATTTTGAAGCAGTGAACTCTGTGTTCCCCTCAAGGTGACAAAGGAATGTGAGGCATTCCGTCGAAAGGAGTCGGTGAACTAGGGCTTTCTCTAGGGACTCCCTATGGGACTTAGACATCCCTTCACCTTGTGAGATGAAAGAACAGCCAGTATTCAAGCCAATGCAAGGAAACCCGGCCTCCGTTCGAGTCAGGGCTTCTCGGTGTATATTCCACTTGAGGCAGCAAAATTATGGTCCCTCCCTCACACCTTCTGCTGAGAGAAGCCTTCTCTTGAGGGGCTTGTGGAAAGTTGGCATACGTCTTGAATCTAAGCCAGGAAATCTTCTCTCATCTCCAGGCAATGTGGGATCCACGGAGCATTCCTCGAGTTGCTCTGCTGAACTTGGTATTCCTCTAGGCTTGTCATGTTGTTCTCGGGGAACGGCTGGAGTTGCCTTAACTAAGTCAAGCCACTGGTCGTGTGAGCTGGGGATCGGGCGTTGGCTCGGGAGTCAAGGCATGGGAATCGAGTCTCATCTCATGTTGATTTGGGGTACACGGAACACCTTCGGGATGCTGGTGTGACCTCAGTGTCCCTCTCTAGTTGTGATAGTGTTCTTGAGGATTGTCTCGAGATCCATCAAGCAAGTCGAGGCTCCTTACATATTTCATGGGGATCACGGGATTGGTCTGCATGCAGTGCAGGGGAATCGGGGCTAATCTCGCTTTGAGGGGGGGAGTCTCATCGTTTTTCTCGAGTTGCGGTGGGGACCTGTAGTATATTCTCGAGTTATGGTGGGGATGCACCTTCAAAAATCGTGTTTGTCCAGCGACGTCAGGACTCCTCTCGAGTAACGAGGGACACCTCAAGAATCTCTTCGAGGCTTGTCAGGGCCGAAGGGACGCTTCTTGAGGTGACGCTGGAGACCCAGCGTCCCTTTGCAGTAGCCCCAGGGGTAATGGGATTCCCGTCAATGTTCAAGAGAAGTCAGGCTCCGTCATATTTTGAAGCAGTGAGCTCTGCGTGCCTCTCGAGGTGTCAGAGGCATGGGAGGCATTGCGTCGAAAGGAGTCGGGGACTTAGGGCTTTCTATAGGGACTCCCACAGGGGACTCAGTCATCCCTTCAGCATGTGAGATGAAAGAGGAGCCTGTATTCAAGCCACTGCAAGGAAACCCAGCCTTCTTTCGAGTCAGGGCTTCTCGGTATATATTCCCCTTGAGGCAGCAAACTCAGGGTCCCTCCCTCACACCTACTGCTGAGAGAAGTCTCCCCTTGAGGGGCTTGTGGAAAGCTGGCATACGACTTGAGTATAAGCCAGGCAATCAGCTCTCAACTCCAGGCAATTTGCGGTTCACGGAGCTTTCCTCGAGTTGCTCTGCTTAAATTGGGATTCCTCTAGGCTTGGCACGTTGTTCTCGGGTACCTCTGGAGTAGCCTAAAGGAAATCAAGAAACTGGTCGTGTATTCTGAGGAACGGGGGATGGCTCTGGAGTCAGGGCAGGGGAATCGGGCCTCATCTCGAGTTGATTTGGTGTACATGGAGCTCCTTCGCGATGCTGGTATGACCTCAGGGTCCCTCTTTACTTGTGACAGTGTTCTCGCGGATTGTCTCGAGATCCATCAAGCATGTCAGGGCTCCTTACGTGTTTCTTGGGTATCACGGGGTTGCTCTGCGTGCAGTGCAAGGGAATCGTGCCTTATTTTGCTTTGAGGGGGACGTCTCATGGTTTTTCTCGAGTTGCGGCAAGGATCTGGAATATATTCTCGAGTTACGGCGGGGATGGCCGTTCAACACTCGTGTTTGTCCAGCGACGTCAGGATTCCTGTCGAGTTACGAGGGACACCTCAGGAATCTCTTCGAGGCTTGGCAGGTCCAAAGGGTCACTTCTCTGTGTGAGGCGGGAGACCCAGGGTCCCTTTCCAGGAGCCACAGGGATATTGGGATTCCTGTCAATGTTCAAGAGGAGTCAGGCATCATCAGCTTTTGAAGCAGGGAACTCTGCGTGCCGCTCGAGGTGCCAAAGGCATGTGAGAATTTTCGATGAAAGTAGTCGGGGACCTAGGGCTTTCTCTAGGGACTCCACAGGGGATTCAGACATCCGTTCAACTTGTGAGAATAAATAGGAGACTGTATTCAAACCACTGCAAGGAAACCCGGCCAACATTTGAGTCAGGGCTTCTCGGTGTATATTCCATTTAAGGCAGCAAACTCAGGGTCCTTCCATCACACCTACTGCTGAGAGAAGGCTCCTGTTGAGGGGCTTGTGGAAAGTTGGCATACGTCTTGAGTCTAAGCCAGGCAATCAGCTCTCAACTCCAGGCAATTTGCGGTCCACGGAGCATTCCTCGAGTTGCTCTGCTGAAATTGGTATTCCTCTAGGCTTGGCACGTTGTTCTCGGGGAACCTCTGGAGTTGCCTAAAGGCAGTCAAGCCACTGGTCGTGTTTGCTGGTTAACGGGGGATGGCTCTGGAGTCAAGGGCAGGGAATCGGGCCTCATCTCGAGTTGATTTGGGGTACATGGAACTCCTTCGCGATGCTGGTGTGACCTCAGTGTCCCTCTCTACTTGTGACAGTGTTCTTGCGGATTGTCTCGAGATCCATCAAGCAAGTCGAGGCTCCTACAAGTTTCATGGGGATCACGGGATTGCTCTGCATGCAGTGCAGGGGAATCGGGCCTCATCTCGCTTTGAGGGGGAAGTCTCATGGTTTTTCTCGAGTTGCGGCAAGGACCTGCGGTATATTCTCGAATTATGGCGGGGAAGGCCCTTCAACACTCGTGTTTGTCCAGCGACGTCAGGATTCCTGTCGAGTTACGAGGGACACCTCAGGAATCTCTTCGAGGCTTGGCAGGGCCAAAGGGACGCTTCTCAGTGTGTGAGGCTGGAGACCCAGGGTCCTTTCCAGGAGCCACAGGGATATTGGGATTCCTGTCAATGTTCAAGAGGAGTCAGGCATCGTCACTTTTGAAGCAGTGAACTCTGCGTGCCGCTCAAGGTGTCAAAGGAATGTGAGGCATTCCGTCTAAAGGAGTCGGGGACCTAGGGCTTTCTCTAGGACTCCACAGGGGATTCAGACATCCCTTCACCTTGTGAGATGAAAGAGGAGCTGTATTCAAGCCACTGCAAGGAAACCCGGCCAACTTTCGAGTCAGGGCTTCTCGGTGTATATTCCCTTGAGGCAGCAAAATCAGGTCCCTCCCTCACACCTACTGCTGAGAGAAGCCTCCTTTGAGGGGCTTGTGGAAAGTTGGCATACATCTTGAGTCTAACCAGGAAATCATCTCTCATCTCCAGGCAATTTGGGGTCCACGGAGCATTCCTCGAGTTGCTCTGCTGAACTTGGTATTCCTCTAGGCTTGGCACGTTGTTCTCGGGGAACTCTGGAGTTGCCTAAAGGAAGTCAAGCCACTGGTCGTGTTTTGATGGGCAACGGGGGATGGCTCTGGAGTCAAGGCAGGGGAATCGCGCCTCATCTCGAGTTGATTTGGGGTACATGGAGCTCCTTCGGATGCTGGTGTGACCTCAGTGTCCCTCTCTCTCTACTTGTGACAGTGTTCTTGCGGACACTTGTCTCGAGATCCATCAAGCAAGTCGAGGCTCCTTACATGTTTCATGGGGATCACGGGATTGCTCTGCATGCAGTGCAGGGGAATCGGGCCTCATCTCGCGCTTTGATGGGGAAGTCTCATGGTTTTTCTCGAGTTGCGGTGGGGACCTGGGGTATATTCTCGTGTTACGGGCGGAAGGCATTTTAACACTCGTGTTTGTCCAGCGACGTCAGGACACCTCTCGAGTTATGAGGGACACCTCAGGAATCTCTTCGAGGCTTGGCAGGGCCAAAGGGACGCTTCTCAAGGTGAGGCTGGAGACCCAGGGTCCCTTTCCAATAGACAAAGCGACATTGGGATTCCTGTCAATGTTCAAGAGGAGTCAGGCATCGTCACATTTTGAAGCAGTGAACTCTGTGTTCCCTCAAGGTGTCAAAGGAATGTGAGGCATTCCGTCGAAAGGAGTCGGGGACCTAGGGCTTTCTCTAGGGACTCCACAGGAGACTCAGACATCCCTTCACCTTGTGAGATGAAAGAGGAGCCAGTATTCAAGCCAATGCAAGGAAACCCGGCCTCCTTTCGAGTCAGGGCTTCTCGGTGTATATTCCACTTGAGGCAGCAAAATCATGGTCCCTCCCTCACACCTACTGCTGAGAGAAGCCTTCTCTTGAGGGGCTTGTGGAAAGTTGGCATACATCTTGAGTCTAAGCCAGGAAATCATCTCTCATCTCCAGGCAATGTGGGGTCCACGGAGCATTCCTCGAGTTGCTCTGCTGAACTTGGTATTCCTCTAGGCTTGTCACGTTGTTCTCGGGGAACGGCTGGAGTTGCCTTAACTAAGTCAAGCCACTGGTCGTGTTTGCTGGGGATCGGGGGTTGGCTCTGGAGTCAAGGCATGGGAATCGAGTCTCATCTCGTGTTGATTTGGAGTACATGGAGCTCCTTCGGATGCTGGTGTGACCTCAGTGTCCCTCTCTAGTTGTGACAGTGTTCTTGAGGATTGTCTCGAGATCCATCAAGCAAGTCGAGGCTCCTTACATATTTCATGGGGATCACGGGATTGCTCTGCATGCAGTGCAGGGGAATCGGGGCTCATCTCCCTTTGAGGGGGGGAATCTCATGGTTTTTCTCGAGTTGCGGTGGGGACCTGTGGTATATTCTCGAGTTATGGCGGGGATGCACCTTCAAAAATCGTGTTTGTCCAGCGACGTCAGGACTCCTCTCGAGTAACGAGGGACACCTCAAGAATCTCTTCGAGGCTTGGCAGGGCCAAAGGGACGCTTCTCGAGGTGACGCTGGAGACCCAGCGTCCCTTTCCAGTAGCCCCAGGGGTATTGGGATTCCTGTCAATGTTCAAGAGGAGTCAGGCATCGTCAACTTTCGAAGCAGTGAACTCTGCGTGCCGCTCGAGGTGTCAAAGGCATGTGATGCATTCCGTCGAAAGGAGTCGGGGACCTAGGGCTTTCTATAGGGACTCCCACAGGGGACTCAGACATCCCTTCACCATGTGAGATGAAAGAGGAGCCTGTATTCAAGCCACTGCAAGGAAACCCAGCCTCCTTTCGAGTCAGGGCTTCTCGGTTTATATTTCCTTTGAGGCAGCAAACTCAGGGTCCCTCCCTCACACCTACTGCTGAGAGAAGTCTCCCCTTGAGGGGCTTGTGGAAAGCTGGCATACGACTTGAGTCTAAGCCAGGCAATCAGCTCTCAACTCCAGGCAATTTGCGGTCCACGGAGCATTCCTCGAGTTGCTCTGCTGAAATTGGGATTCCTCTAGGCTTGGCACGTTGTTCTCGGGTACCTCTGGAGTAGCCTAAAGGAAGTCAAGCCACTGGTCGTGTTTTCTGAGGAACGGGGGATGGCTCTGGAGTCAGGGCAGGGGAATCGGGCCTCATCTCGAGTTGATTTGGTGTACATGGAGCTCCTTCGCGATGCTGGTGTGACCTCAGGGTCCCTCTCTACTTGTGACAGTGTTCTCGCGGATTGTCTCGAGATCCATCAAGCATGTCGGGGCTCCTTACGTGTTTCATGGGGATCACGGGATTGCTCTGCGTGCAGTGCAAGGGAATCGTGCCTAATTTTGCTTTGAGGGGGACGTCTCATGGTTTTTCTCGAGTTGCGGCAAGGATCTGGAATATATTCTCGAGTTACGGCGGGGATGGCCGTTCAACACTCGTGTTTGTCCAGCGACGTCAGGATTCCTGTCGAGTTACGAGGGACACCTCAGGAATCTCTTCGAGGCTTGGCAGGTCCAAAGGGACACTTCTCCGTGTGAGGCGGGAGACCCAGGGTCCCTTTCCAGGAGCCACAGGGATATTGGGATTCCTGTCAATGTTCAAGAGGAGTCAGGCATCATCAGCTTTTGAAGCAGTGAACTCTGCGTGCCGCTCGAGGTATCAAAGGCATGTGAGCTTTTCCGATGAAAGGAGTCGGGGACCTAGGCTTTCTCTAGGGACTCCACAGGGGATTCAGACATCCGTTCACCTTGTGAGAATAAATAGGAGACTGTATTCAAGCCACTGCAAGGAAACCCGGCCACCTTTTGAGTCAGGGCTTCTCGGTGTATATTCCACTTAAGGCAGCAAACTCAGGGTCCTCCCTCACACATACTGCTGAGAGAAGGCTCCTGTTGATTGGCTTGTGGACAGTTGGCATACGTCTTGGGTCTAACCAGGCAATCACCTCTCAACTCAGGAAATTTGTGATCCACGGAGCATTCCTCGAGTTGCTCTGCTGAAATTGGTATTCCTCTAGGCTTGGCACGTTTTTCTCGGGGAACCTCTGGAGTTGCCTAAACTAAGTCAAGCCACTGGTCGTGTTTGCTGGTTATCGGGGTTTGGCTCTGGAGTCAAGACATGGGAATCGGGCCTCATCTCATGTTGATTTGGGGTACATGGTGCTCCTTCGGGATGCTGGTGTGACCTCAGTGTCCCTCTCTACTTGTGACAGTGTTCTTGCGGATTGTCTCGAGATCCATCAAGCAAGTCGAGGCTCCCTACAAGTTTCATGGTGATCACGGGATTGCTCTGCATGCAGTGCAGGGGAATCGGGCCTCATCTCGCTTTGAGGGGGAAGTCTCATGGTTTTTCTCGAGTTGCGGCGGGGACCAGCGGTATATTCTCGAGTTACGGCGGGGATGGCCCTTCAACACTCATGTTAGTCCAGCGACGTCAGGACTCCTGTCGAGTTTGAGGAACACCTCAGGAATCTCTTCGAGGCTTGGCAGGACCAAAGGGACGCTTCTCAAGGTGAGGCTGGAGACCCAGGGTCTCTTTCCAATAGCCAAAGGGATATTGGGATTCCTCTCAATGTTCAAGAAGACTCAGGCATCGTCACATTTAGAAGCAGTGAACACTGTGTTTCCCTCAAGATGTCAAAGGAATGTGAGGCATTCCGTCTAAAGGAGTCGGGGACCTAGGTCTTTCTCTAGGGACTCCACAGGGGACTCAGACATCCCTTCACCTTGTGAAATGAAAGAGGAGCCAGTATTCAAGCCAATGAAAGAAACCCGGCCAACTTTCGAGTCAGGGCTTTTCGGTGTATATTCCCCATGAGGCAGCAAAATCATGGTCAATCCCTCACACCTACTGCTGAGAGAAGCTTTCTCTTGAGGGGCTTGTGGAAATTTGGCATACATCTTGAGTCTAAGCCAGGAAATCATCTCTCATCTTCAGGCAATGTGGGGTCCACGGAGCATTCCTCGAGTTGCTCTGCTGAACTTGGTATTCCTCTAAACTTGGCACGTTGTTCTCGGGAAACTTCTGGAGTTGCCTAAAGGAAGTCAAGCCACTGGTCGTGTTTGATGTGCAACGGGGGATAGCTCTGGAGTCAAGGAGGGGAATCGGGCCTCATCTCGAGTTGATTTGGGGTACACGGAGCTCCTTCGGGATGCTGGTGTGACCTCAGGTCCCACTCTACTTGTGACAGTGTTCTTGCGGACACTCTCGAGATCCATCAAGCAAGTCGAGGCTCCTTACATGTTTCATGGGGATCACGGGATTGCTCTGCATGCAGTGCAGGGGAATCGGGCCTCATCTCGCTTTGATGGGGAAGTCTCATGGTTTTTCTCGAGTTGCGGTGGGGACCTGGGGATATTCTCGTGTTATGGCGGGGAAAGGCATTTTCAACACTCATGTTTGTCCAGCGACGACAGAACACCTCTCGAGTTATGAGGGACACCTCAGGAATCTCTTTGAGGCTTGGTAGGGCCAAAGGGACGCTTCTCGAGGTGAGGCTGGAGACCCAGGGTCCCTTTCCAATAGACAAAGCGACATTGGGATTCCTGTCAATGTTCAAGAGGAGTCAGGCATCGTCACATTTTGAAGCAGTGAACTCTGTGTTCCCCTCGAGGTGTCAAAGGAATGTGAGGCATTCCGTCGAAAGGAGTCGGGGACCTAGGGCTTTCTCTAGGGACTCCACATGGGACTCAGACATCCCTTCACCTTGTGAGATTAAAGAGGAGCCAGTATTCAAGCCAATGCAAGGAAACCCGGCCTCCTTTCGAGTCAGGGCTTCTCGGTTTATATTCCACTTGAGGCAGCAAACTCATGGTCCCTCCCTCACACCTTCTGCTGAGAGAAGCCTTCTGTTGAGGGGCTTGTGGAAAGTTGGCATACGTCTTGAATCTAAGCCAGGAATCATCTCTCATCTCCAGGCAATGTGGGGTCCACGGAGCATTCCTCGAGTTGCTCTGCTGAACTTGGTATTCCCCCAAGGCTTGTCACGTTGTTCTCGGGGAACGGCTGGAGTTGCCTAAAGTAAGTCAAGCCACTGGTCGTGTTTGCTGGGGATCGGGGGTTGGCTCTGGAGTCAAGGCATGCGAATCGGTCCCTCATCTCGTGTTGATTTGGGGTACATGGAGCTCCTTCGGAATGCTGGTGTGACCTCAGTGTCCCTCTCTAGTTGTGACAGTGTTCTTGAGGATTGTCTCGAGATCCATCAAGCAAGTCGAGGCTCCTTACATATTTCATGGGGATCACGGGATTGCTCTGCATGCAGTGCAGGGGAATCGGGGCCTCATCTCACTTTGAGGGGGAAGTCTCATGGTTTTTCTCGAGTTGCGGTGGGGACCTGTGGTATATTCTCGAGTTATGGCGGGGATGCACCTTCAAAAATCGTGTTTGTCCAGCGACGTCAGGACTCCTGTCGAGTAACGAGGGACACCTCAAGAATCTCTTCGAGGCTTGGCAGGGCCAAAGGGACGCTTCTCGAGGTGACGCTGGAGACCCAGGTCCCTTTCCAGTAGCCCAAAGGGTATATGGGATTCCTGTCAATGTTCAAGAGGAGTCAGGCATCGTCACATTTTGAAAGCAGTGAACTCTGCGTGCCCCTCGAGGTGTCAAAGGCATGTGAGGCATTCCGTCGAAAGGAGTCGGGGACCTAGGGCTTTCTCTAGGGACTCCACAGGGGACTCAGACATCCCTTCACCATGTGAGATGAAAGAGGAGCCTGTATTCAAGCCACTGCAAGGAAACCCGGCCAACTTTCGAGTCAGGGCTTCTCGGTGTATATTCCCTTGAGGCAGCAAACTCAGGGTCCCTCCCTCACACCTACTGCTGAGAGAAGTCTCCCTTGAGGGGCTTGTGGAAAGCTGGGCATACGACTTGAGTCTAAGCCAGGCAATCAGCTCTCAATTCCAGGCAATTTGCGGTCCACGGAGCATTCCTCGAGTTGCTCTGCTGAAATTGGTATTCCTCTAGGCTTGGCACGTTGTTCTCGGGGAACCTCTGGAGTTAGCCTAAAGGAAGTCAAGCCACTGGTCGTGTTTTCTGAGGAACGGGGATGGCTCTGGAGTCAGGGCAGGGGAATCGGGCCTCATCTCGAGTTGATTTGGTGTACATGGAGCTCCTTCGCGATGCTGGTGTGACCTCAGGGTCCCTCTCTACTTGTGACAGTGTTCTCGCGGATTGTCTCGAGATCCATCAAGCAAGTCGAGGGATCCTTACATGTTTCATGGGGATCACGGGATTGCTCTGCATGCAGTGCAAGGGAATCGTGCCTAATTTTGCTTTGAGGGGGACGTCTCATGGTTTTTCTCGAGTTGCGGCAAGGATCTGGGTATATTCTCGAGTTATGGCGGGGATGGCCGTTCAACACTCGTGTTTGTCCAGCGACGTCAGGATTCCTGTCGAGTTACGAGGGACACCTCAGGAATCTCTTCGAGGCTTGGCAGGTCCAAAGGGACACTTCTCAGTGTGAGGCGGGAGACCCAGGGTCCCTTTCCAGGAGCCACAGGGATATTGGGATTCCTGTCAATGTTCAAGAGGAGTCAGGCATCATCAGCTTTTGAAGCAGTGAACTCTGCGTGCCGCTCGAGGTGCCAAAGGCATGTGAGGTTTTCCGATGAAAAGGAGTCGGGGACCTAGGGCTTTCTCTAGGGACTCCACAGGGGATTCAGACATCCGTTCACCTTGTGAGAATGAAAGAGGAGACTGTATTCAAGCCACTGCAAGGAAACCCGGCCACCTTTTGAGTCAGGGCTTCTCGGTGTATATTCCACTTAAGGCAGCAAACTCAGGGTCCCTCCCTCACACCTACTGCTGAGAGAAGGCTCCTGTTGAGGGGCTTGTGGAAAGTTGGCATACG
>JAJLRB010001225.1:0-76689 GCA_020976825.1 Odocoileus hemionus | reverse complement strand
GCTGGCCAGCCTTTTAACCCATGCCTCAGTATTTACAGACCTCAATAGGTACATGAATCACTCCACCCGATATACCACGTATACCATTGTCCCTGTTCCATGGCCACATTTGCTGGGTCCATTAATGGACCGGAACCTTGTGGTCCGGAGTTGGCGATCAGAAAGGAAAAGAGTGAAGAAGGCTGATTTCCCTTGGTTTACACAGAGGGCCAATATTGTCCTTGACACAGGGCGTGCATCACTCACCAAGGTACCAGGCGCCCTCTCGAGGGGTTCTTAGAAGCCCGGGCAGAAAAGTGAGCACGATGGCTCTCCACGCTCCAGAGAGTCAGCCCGAAAAAAAGAGAGAGAGAGAGAGAAAAAGAGAGAGAGAGACAAAAAATGACCCCAGGACCTAAGCTCTAATGAAGCAAAAGTGCTTTAATGATTTTTCTATGAGTATATACAGGCTGCAGTACAAGAAACTTCTTTCGGGAATGATAGAGTTCAGCAAACCAAACAAACTGCAAAGGTTACCAAGGGAACCAGTAGTAATGCAAGTCACAAGGTCAGGAGACAGTCCATATCTCAAGAAAGGGGAAGGGGACTAAGCAGTTTTGTCTTAAAGAGTTGCTCTGCTGAACTTGGTGCTCCTCTGGACATTGAACGGTGTTCTCGGGGATACTCTGTTGTGGTTTAAAGGAAGTCAAGCCACTTCTCGGGTTTGATGGGGAATTCGGGATGGCTCTGGAGCACATTCAGGGGAATCTGGACACATCTCGAGTCGATTTGCCGAAGACAGAGCCCTTTCTTGTTGCTGTGGTGACATCAGGGTCCCTCTAGACTTGTGACAGTGTTCTTGGGGACTCTCTGAAGTTTCATCCAGGAAGTCCACACTCCTTTCAGGTTTGATGGGGAACACGGAATTGCTCTGCATGCAATGGAGGGGAATCGGGCCTCATCTCGCTTTGAGGGGGAAATGTCATTGTTTTTCTCGAGTTGCGGCGGGGACCTGAGATATATTATCGAGTTACGGCGGGGATGGCCCTTCAAGAATCGTGATTGTCCAGCGACGTCATGACTCCTGTCCAGTTATGAAGGACACTTCAGGAATCACTTCGAGGCTTGGCAGGGCCAAAGGGATGCTTCCTGAGGTGAGTTGGGAGACCCAGGGTCCCTTTCCAGGAGCCACAGGAATATTGGGATTCTCTCAATGTTCAAGAGGAGTCAGGCATCGTCACCTTTTGAAGCAGTGAAACTCTGCGTGCCGCTCGATGTGTCAAAGGCATGTGAGGCATTCCGACGAAAGATGTCGGGGACCTAGGATTTCTCTAGTGACTCCACTGGGGATTCAGACATCCCTTCACCTTGTGAGATGAAAGATGAGCCTGTATTCAAGCCACTGCAAGGAAACCCGGCCTCCTTTAAAGTCAGGGCTTCTCGGTGTATATTCCACTTGAGGCAAAAACTCAGGGTCCCTCCCTCACACCTACTGATGTGAGAAGCCCCCACTTGAGGGGCTTGTGGAAAGTTGGCATACGTCTTGAGTCTAAGCCAGGCAATCAGCTCCCATTCCAGGCAATTTGCGGTCCAAGGAGCATTCCTCGAGTTGCTCTGCTGAACTCGGTATTTCTCTAGGCTTGACAGGTTGTTCTCGGGGAACCTCTAGAGTTGCCTAAAGAAAGTCACGCCACTGGTCGTGTTTGCTGTGAATCGGGGTATGGCTCAGCAGTCAAGTCAAGGGAAGCGGGCCTCATCTCAAGTTGATTTCTGGTACATGGAGCCACTTCGTGATGCTTGTGTGACCTCAGGGTTCCTCTCTACTTGTGACAGTGTTCTTGGGGATTGTCTCGAGATCCAACAAGCAAGTCGAGGCTTCTTACATGTTTCATGTGGATCACGGGATTGCTCTGCATGCATTGAAAGGGAATCGGGCATCATTTCGCTTTGAGGGGGAAGTCTCATGGTTTTTCTCGAGTTGCGGCGGGGACCTGGGGTATATTCTCGAGTTACGGCGGGGATGTCCCTTCAACACTCGTGTTGGTCCAGCGACGTCAGGACTCCTGTCTAGTTATGAGGGACACCTTATGAATCTCTTCTAGGCTTGGCAGGGCCAAAGGGACGCTTCTTCGATGTGAGGCGGGAGACCAAGGGTCCCTTTCCAGTAGCCACAGGGATATTGGGATTCCTGTTAATGTTCAAGAGGAGTCAGGCATCGTCAGCTTTTGATGCAGTGAACTGTGCGGGCCGCTCGAGGTGTCAAAAGCATGCGAGGCATTCCGTTGAAAGGAGTCGGGGACCTAGGCCTTTCTCTATGTACTCCACAGGGGATTCAGACATCCCTTCACCTTGTGAGATGAAAGAGGAGCCTGTATTCAAGTCACTGCAAGGAAACCCGGCCTCCTTTCGAGTCAGGGCTTCTCGGTATATATTCCACTTGAGGCAGCACACTCAGGGACCCTCCCTCACACCTACTGCTGAGAGAAGCCTCCTCTTGAGTGGCTTGTGGATAGTTGGCATATATCTTGAGTCTAAGCCAGGCAATCAGCTCTCATCTCCAGGCAATTTGGGGTCCACGGAGCATACCTGGAGTTGCTCTTCTGAATTTGGTATTCCTCTAGGCTTGGCACGTTGTTCTCGTGGAACCTCTGGTGTTGCCTAAAGGAAGTCAAGCCACAGGTCGTGTTTGATGTGGATTAGGGGATGGCTCTGAAGTCAAGGCTGGGGAATCCTGCCGCATCTCGTGTTGATTTGGGGTACATGGAACTCCTTCGCGATGCTGGTGTGACCTCAGGTTCCCTCTCTACTTGTGACAGTGATCTTGCGGACTGTCTTGGGATCCATCAAGCAAGTCGAGGCTCCTTACATGTTTCATGGGTATCACGGGATTGCTTTGCATGCAGTGATGGGGAATCGCGCCTCATCTCGCTTTGGGGGGGAAGTCTCATGGTTTTTCTCGAGTTGCGGCGGGGTCCTGGGGTATATACTCGAGTTACGGAGGGGATCGCCCTTCAACACTCGTGTTTCCCCAGCGACGTCAGGACTCCTGTCGAGTTACGAGGGACACCTCAGGAATCTCTTCGAGGCTTGGCAGGGCCAAAGAGACTCTCTTTGAGGTGAGGCGGGAGACCCAGGGTCCTTTTCCAGTAGCTCATGTATATGGGGATTCCTCTCAATGTTCAAGAGGAGTCAGGCATCGTCACCTTTTGAGGAAGTAAACTCTGCGTGCCGCTCGAAGTGTCAAAAGCATGTGAGGCATTCCATCGAAAGGTTTCGGGGACCTAGGCCTTTTTCTATGGACTCCACAGGGGATTCATACATCCCTTAACCTTGTGAGATGATAGAGGAGCCTGTATTCAAGTCACTGTAAGGAAACCCATCCTCCTTTCTAGTCAGGGCTTCTCGGTGTATATTCCACTTGAGGCAGCAAACTCAGGGTCCCGCCCTCAAACCTACTGCTGAGAGAAGCCTTCTCTTGAGGGGCTTGTGGAAAGTAGGCATCCTCTTGAGTCTAAGCCAGGCAATCAGCTCTCATCTCCAGGCAATTTGGGGTCCAAGAATCATTTTTTAAGTGGCTCTATGAACTTGATATTCCTCTAGACTTGGCACGTTTTTCTCGGGGAAACTCTGGAGTTTCCTAAAGGAAGTCAAACCACTGGTCATGTTTGATGTGGAACGCGGGATGGTTCTCGAGTCAAGGCAGGGGAATCGGGCCTCATCTCGAGTTGATTTGTGGTACATGGAGCTCCTTCGTGATGCTGGTGTGACCTCAGGGTCCCTCTGTACTTGTGACAGTGTTCTTGCGGATTGTCTCGACATCCATCAAGCAAGTAGAGGCTCCATATGTTTCATGGGGATCACGGGATTGCTCTGCATGCAGTGCCAGAGAATGGTGCCTCATCTCGCTTTGAGGGGAAAGTCTCATGGTTTTTCTCGAGTTGCGGTTGGGGACCTGGGGAATATTCTCGAGTTATCTGGCGGGGATGGCACTTCAACAGTCGTGTTTCTCCAGCGACGTCAGGACTGCTGTCGAGTTACGAGGGACACCTCAGGAATCTCTTCGAGGCTTGTCTGGCCAAAGGGATGCTTCTCGAGGTGAGGCGGGAGACCAAGGGACCCTTTCCAGTAGCCACAGGGATATGGGGATTCCTGTCAATGTTCAAGAGAGTCAGGCATCGTCACCTTTTGAAGCAGTGAACTCTGCGTGCCGCTCGAGGTATCAAAGGCATGTGAGGCATTCCGTCGAAAGGAATCGGGGACCTAGGACTTTCTCTAGGGACTCCACAGGGGATTCAGTCATCCCTTCACTTGTGAGATGATAGAGGAGCCTGTATTCAAGTCACTGTAAGGAAACCCAGCCTCCTTTCGAGTCAGGGCTTCTCGGTGTATATTCCATTTGAGGCAGCAAACTCAGGGTCCCTCCCTCACACCTACTGCTGAGAGAAGCCTCCTCTTGAGTGGCTTGTGGATTGTTGGCATATGTCTTGAGTGTAAGCCAGGCAATCAGCTCTCATCTCCAGGCAATTTGGGGTCCACGGAGCATACCTGGAGTTGCTCTTCTGAAATTGGTATTCCTCTAGGCTTGGCACGTTGTTCTCGTGGAACCTCGGGAGTTGCCTAAAGAAAGTCAAGCCACTTGTCGTGTTTGATGTGGATTAAGAGATGAGTGTGAAGTCAAGGCTGGGGAATCCTGCCGGATCTCGAGTTGATTTGGGGTACATGGAACTCCTTCGCGATGCTGGTGTGACCTCAGGTTCGCTCTCTACTTGTGACAGTGATCTTGCTGACTCTCTCGAGATCCATCAAGCAAGTCGAGGCTCCTTACATGTTTCATGGGTATCGCGGGATTGCTTTGCATGCAGTGATGATCAATCGGGCCTCATCTCGCTTTGGGGGGAAAGTCTCATGGTTTTTCTCGAGTTGCGGCGGGGTCCTGGGGTATATACTCGAGTTACGGAGGGGATGGCCCTTCAACACTCGTGTTTACCCAGCGACGTCAGGACTCCAGTGGAGTTAAGAGGGACACCTCAGGAATCTCTTTGAGGTTTGTCAGGGCCAAAGGGACTCTCCTTGAGGTGAGGCGGGAGACCCAGGGTCCCTTTCCAGTAGCTCATGTATATGGGGATTCCTCTCAATGTTCAAGAGAAGTCAGGCATCGTCACCTTTTGAGGAAGTTATCTCTGCGTGCCGCTCGAGGTGTCAAAGGCATGTGAGGCATTCCATCGAAAGGTTTCGGGGACCTAGGCCATTTTCTATGGACTCCACAGGGGATTCATACATCCCTTCAACTTTTGAGATGATAGAGAAGCCTGTATTCAAGTCACTGTAAGGAAACCCAACCTCATTTCTAGTCAGGGCTTCTCGGTGTATATTCCACTTGAGGCAGCAAACTCAGGGTCCCTCCCTCACACTACTGCTGAGAGAAGCCTTCTCTTGAGGGGCTTGTGGAAAGTAGGCATCCTTCTTGAGTCTAAGCCAGGCAATCAGCTCTCATCTCCAGGCAATTTGGGGTCCCAAGAATCATTTTTCGAGTGGCTCTATGAACTTGATATTCCTCTAGACTTGGCACGTTTTTCTCGGTTAAACTCTGGAGTTGCCTAAAGGAAGTCAAAGCCACTGTCGTGTTTGATGTGGAACGCGGGATGGTTCTCGAGTCAAGGCAGGGGAATCGGGCCTCATCTCGAGTTGATTTGTGGTACATGGAGCTCCTTCGTGATGCTGGTGTGACCTCAGGGTCCCTCTGTACTTGTGACAGTGTTCTTGCGGATTGTCTCGAGATCCATCAAGCAAGTCGAGGCTCCTTACATGTTTCATGGGGATCACGGGATTGCTCTGCATGCAGTGCCAGGGAATGGGGCCTCATCTCGCTTTGAGGGGAAAGTCTCATGGTTTTTCTCGAGTTGCGGTTCGGACCTGGAGTATATATTCTCGAGATACTGGCGGGAATGGCACTTCAACAGTCGTGTTTGTCCAGCGACGTCAGGACTGCTGTCGAGTTATGAGGGACACCTCAGGAATCTCTTCGAGGCTTGTCAGGGCCAAAGGGATGCTTCTCGAGTGAGGCGGGAGACCCAGGGACCCTTTCCAGTAGCCACAGGGATATTGGGATTCCTGTCAATGTTCAAGAGGAGTCAGGCATCGTCACATTTTGAAGCAGTGAACTCTGCGTGCCGCTCGAGGTGTCAAAGGCATGTGAGGCATTCCGTCGAAAGGAGTCGGGGACTTAGGACTTTCTCTAGGGACTCCACAGGGGATTCAGACATCCCTTCACCTTGTGAGATGAAAGAGGAGCCTGTATTCAAGTCACTGTAAGGAAACCCAGCCTCCTTTCGAGTCAGGGCTTCTCGGTGTATATTCCACTTGAGGCAGCAAACTCAGGGTCCCTCCCTCACACCTACTGCTGAGAGAAGCCTCCTCTTGAGTGGCTTGTGGATAGTTGGCATATGTATTGAGTCTGAGCCAGGCAATCAGCTCTCATCTCCAGGCAATTTGGGGTACACGGAGCATGCCTGGAGTTGCTCTTCTGAAATTGGTATTCCTCTTGGCTTGGCACGTTGTTCTCGTGGAACCTCTGGAGTTGCCTAAAGGAAGTCAAGCCACTTGTCGTGTTTGATGTGGATTAAGGGATGACTCTGAAGTCAAGACTGGGGAATCCTGCCGGATCTCCAGTTGATTTGGGGTACATGGAACTCCTTCGCGATGCTGGTGTGACCTCAGGTTCCCTCTCTACTTGTGACAGTGATCTTGCGGACTGTCTCGAGATCCATCAAGCAAGTCGAGGCTCCTTACAAGTTTCATGGGTATCACGGGATTGCTTTGCCTGCAGTGATGGGGAATCGGGCCTCATCTCGCTTTGGGGGGGAAGTCTCATTGTTTTTCTCGAGTTGCGGTGGGGTCTTGGGGTATATACTCGAGTTACGGAGGGGATGGCCCTTCAACACTCGTGTTTCCCCAGCGACGTCAGGACTCCTGTCGAGTTACGAGGGACACCTCAGGAATCTCTTCGAGGCTTGGCAGGGCCAAAGGGATGCTTCTCGAGGTGAGGCGGGAGACCCAGGGTCCCTTTCCAGTAGCTCATGTATATGGGGATTCCTCTCAATGTTCAAGATGAGTCAGGCATCGTCACCTTTTGAGGAAGTAAACTCTGCGTGCCACTCGAAGTGTCAAAGGCATGTGAGGCATTCCATCGAAAGGTTTCGGGGACCTAGGCCTTTTTCTATGGACTCCACAGGGTATTCATACATCCCTTCAACTTGTGAGATGATAGAGGAGCCTGTATTCAAGTCACTGTAAGGAAACCCATCCTCCTTGCTAGTCAGGGCATCTCGGTGTATATTCCACTTTAGGCAGCAAGCTCAGGGTCCCTCCCTCACACCTACTGCTGAGAGAAGCCTTCTCTTGAGGGGCTTGTGGAAAGTAGGCATCCTTCTTGAGTCTAAGCCAGGCAATCAGCTCCCATCTCCGGGCAATTTTGGGTCCAAGAAGCATTCTTTGAGTGGCTCTATGAACTTGATATTCCTCTAGACTTGGCACATTTTTCTCGGGGAAAATCTGGAGTTGCCTAAAGGAAGTCAAAGCAGTGGTCGTGTTTGATGTGGAATGCGGGATGGTTCTCGAGTCAAGGCAGGGGAATCGGGCCTCATCTCGAGTTGATTTGTGGTACACGGAGCTCCTTCGTGATGCTGGTGCGACCTCAGGGTCCCTCTGTACTTGTGACAGTGTTCTTGCGGATAGTCTCGACATCCATTAAGCAATTAGAGGCTTCTTACATGGTTCATGGGGATCACGGGATTGCTCTGCATGCAGTGCCAGAGAATGGTGGCTCATCTCGCTTTGAGGGGAAAGTCTCATTGTTTTTCTCGAGTTGCTGTGCGGACCTGGAGTATATTCTTGAGATATGGCGGAAATGGCACTTCAACAGTCGTGTTTCTCCAGCGACGTCAGGACTCCTGTCGAGTTACGAGGGACACCTCAGGAATCTCTTCGAGGCTTGTCAGGGGCAAAGGGATGCTTCTCGAGGTGAGGCGGGAGACCAAGGGACCCTTTCCAGTAGCTCAGGGATATGGTGATTCCTGTCAATGTTCAAGAGGAGTCAGGCATCGTCACCTATTGAAGCAGTGAACTCTGCGTGCCGCTCGAGGTATCAAAGGCATGTGAGGCATTCCATCGAAAGTAGTCGGGGACCTAGGACTTTCTCTAGGGACTCCACAGGGGATTCAGTTATCCCTTCACCTTGTGAGATGATAGAGGATCCTGTATTCAAGTCACTGTAAGGAAACCCAACCTCCTTTCTAGTCAGGGCTTCTCGGTGTATATTCCAGTTGAGGCAGCAAACTCAGGGTCCCTCCCTAACACCTACTGATGAGAGAAGCCTTCGCTAGAGGGGCTTGTGGAAAGTAGGCATCCTTCTTGTGTCTAAACCAGGCAATCAGCTCTCATATCCAGGCAATTTGGTGTCCACGAAGCATTTCTCGAGTGGCTCTATGAACTTGGTATTCCTGTAGACTTGGCAGGTTGTTCTCGGGCAACCTCTGGAGTTGCATAAAGGAATTCAAGCCACTGTCGTGTTTGATGGGGAACGGGGGATGGCGCTGGAGTCAAGGCAGGGGAATCGGGCCTCATCTCAGTTTGATGTTGGGTTCATGGAGCTCCTTCGCGATGCTTGTGTGACCTCAGGGTCCCTCTCTAATTGTGACAGTGTTCTTGCGGTTTGTCTGGAGATCCATCAAGCAAGTCGAGGTCCTTACATGTTTCATGGGGATCATGGGATTGCTCTGCATGCATTGCAGGGGAATCGGGCCTCATCTCGCTTTGAGGGGGAAGTGTCATTGTTTTTCTCGAGTTGCGGCGGGGACCTGAGGTATATTATTGAGTTACGGCGGGGATGGCCCTTCAAGAATCGTGATTGTCCAGCGACGTCATGACTCCTGTCCAGTTATGAAGGACACTTCAGAAATCTCTTAGAGGCTTAGCAGGGCCAAAGGGATGCTTCTCGAGGAGAGTTGGGAGACCCAGGGTCCCTTTCCAGGAGCCACAGTGATATTGGGATTTCTCTCAATGTTCAAGAGGAGTCAGGCATCGTCACCTTTTGAAGCAGTGAACTCTGCGTGCCGCTCGAGGTGTCAAAGGCATGTGAGGCATTCCGTCGAAAGGAGTCGGGGACTTAGGGTTTCTCTAGTGACTCCACTGGGGATTCAGACATCCCTTCACCTTGTGAGATGAAAGATGAGCCTGTATTCAAGCCACTGCAAGGAAACCCGGCCTCCTTTCGAGTCAGGGTTTCTCGGTGTATATTCCACTTGAGGCAGCAAACTCAGGGTCCCTCCCTCACACCTACTGCTGAGAGAAGCCTCCTCTTGAGTGGCTTGTGGATAGTTGGCATATGTATTGAGTCTGAGCCAGGCAATCAGCTCTCATCTCCAGGCAATTTGGGGTACACGGAGCATGCCTGGAGTTGCTCTTCTGAAATTGGTATTCCTCTTGGCTTGGCACGTTGTTCTCGTGGAACCTCTGGAGTTGCCTAAAGGAAGTCAAGCCACTTGTCGTGTTTGATGTGGATTAAGGGATGACTCTGAAGTCAAGACTGGGGAATCCTGCCGGATCTCCAGTTGATTTGGGGTACATGGAACTCCTTCGCGATGCTGGTGTGACCTCAGGTTCCCTCTCTACTTGTGACAGTGATCTTGCGGACTGTCTCGAGATCCATCAAGCAAGTCGAGGCTCCTTACAAGTTTCATGGGTATCACGGGATTGCTTTGCCTGCAGTGATGGGGAATCGGGCCTCATCTCGCTTTGGGGGGGAAGTCTCATTGTTTTTCTCGAGTTGCGGTGGGGTCTTGGGGTATATACTCGAGTTACGGAGGGGATGGCCCTTCAACACTCGTGTTTCCCCAGCGACGTCAGGACTCCTGTCGAGTTACGAGGGACACCTCAGGAATCTCTTCGAGGCTTGGCAGGGCCAAAGGGACTCTCCTTGAGGTGAGGCGGGAGACCCAGGGTCCCTTTCCAGTAGCTCATGTATATGGGGATTCCTCTCAATGTTCAAGAGGAGTCAGGCATCGTCACCTTTTGAGGAAGTAAACTCTGCGTGCCGCTCGAGTGTCAAAGGCATGTGAGGCATTCCATCGAAAGGTTTCGGGGACCTAGGCCTTTTTCTATGGACTCCAGAGGGGATTCATACATCCCTTCAACTTTTGAGATGATAGAGAAGCCTGTATTCAAGTCACTGTAAGGAAACCCGTCCTCATTTCTAGTCAGGGCTTCTCGGTGTATATTCCACTTGAGGCAGCAAGCTCAGGGTCCCTCCCTCACACCTACTGCTGAGAGATGCCTTCTCTTGAGGGGCTTGTGGAAAGTAGGCATCCTTCTTGAGTCTAAGCCAGGCAATCAGCTCTCATCTCCAGGCAATTTGGGGTCCAAGAATCATTTTTTAAGTGGCTCTATGAACTTGATATTCCTCTAGACTTGGCACGTTTTTCTCGGTTAAACTCTGGAGTTGCCTAAAGGAAGTCAAACCACTGGACGTGTTTGATGTGGAACGCGGGATGGTTCTCGAGTCAAGGCAGGGGAATCGGGCCTCATCTCGAGTTGATTTGTGGTACATGGAGCTCCTTCGTGATGCTGGTGTGACCTCAGGGTCCCTCTGTACTTGTGACAGTGTTCTTGCGGATTGTCTCGAGATCCATCAAGCAAGTAGAGGCTCCTTACATGTTTCATGGGGATCACGGGATTGCTCTGCATGCAGTGCCAGAGAATGGTGCCTCATCTCGCTTTGAGGGGAAAGTCTCATGGTTTTTCTCGAGTTGCGGTTCGGACCTGGAGAATATTCTCGAGATCTGGCGGGAATGGCACTTCAACAGTCGTGTTTCTCCAGCGACGTCAGGACTGCTGTCGAGTTATGAGGGACACCTCAGGAATCTCTTCGAGGCTTGTCTGGGCCAAAGGGATGCTTCTCGAGGTGAGGCGGGAGACCAAGGGACCCTTTCCAGTAGCCACAGGGATATTGGGATTCCTGTCAATGTTCAAGAGGAGTCAGGCATCGTCACATTTTGAAGCAGTGAACTCTGCGTGCCGCTCGAGGTATCAAAGGCATGTGAGGCATTCCGTCGAAAGGAGTCGGGGACCTAGGACTTTCTCTAGGGACTCCACAGGGGATTCAGTCATCCCTTCACCTTGTGAGATGATAGAGGAGCCTGTATTCAAGTCACTGTAAGGAAACCCAGCCTCCTTTCGAGTCAGGGCTTCTCGGTGTATATTCCAGTTGAGGCAGCAAACTCAGGGTCCCTCCCTCACACCTACTGCTGAGAGAAGCCTCCTCTTGAGTGGCTTGTGGATAGTTGGCATATGTCTTGAGTCTGAGCCAGGCAATCAGCTCTCATCTCCAGGCAATTTGGGGTACACGGAGCATGCCTGGAGTTGCTCTTCTGAAATTGGTATTCCTCTTGGCTTGGCACGTTGTTCTCGTGGAACCTCTGGAGTTGCCTAAAGGAAGTCAAGCCACTTGTCGTGTTTGATGTGGATTATTAGGGATGACTCTGAAGTCAAGGCTGGGGAATCCTGCCGGATCTCAGTTGATTTGGGGTACATGGAACTCCTTCGCGATGCTGGTGTGACCTCAGTTTCCCTCTCTACTTGTGACAGTGATCTTGCGGACTGTCTCGAGATCCATCAAGCAAGTCGAGGCTCCTTACATGTTTCATGGGTATCACGGGATTGCTTTGCATGCAGTTGATGAGGAATCGGGCCTCATCTCGCTTTGGGGGGAAGTCTCATTGTTTTTCTCGAGTTGCGGTGGGGTCCTGGGGTATATACTCGAGTTACGGAGGGGATGGCCCTTCAACACCCGTGTTTCCCCAGCGACGTCAGGACTCCTGTCGAGTTACGAGGGACACCTCAGCAATCTCTTCGAGGCTTGGCAGGGCCAAAGGGATGCTTCCCGAGGTGAGGCGGGAGACGAAGGGACCCTTTCCAGTAGTTCATGTATATGGGGATTCCTCTCAATGTTCAAGAGGAGTCAGGCATCGTCACCTTTTGAGGAAGTAAACTCTGCGTGCCGCTCGAGGTGTCAAAGGCATGTGAGGCATTCCATCGAAAGGTTTAGGGGACCTAGGCCTTTTTCTATGGACTCCACAGGATATTCATACATCCCTTCAACTTGTGAGATGATAGCGGAGCCTGTATTCAAGTCACTGTAAGGAAACCAATCCTCCTTCTAGTCAGGGCTTCTCGGTGTATATTCCACTTGAGGCAGCAAACTCAGGGTCCCTCCCTCACACCTACTGCTGAGAGAAGCCTTCTCTTGAGGGGCTTGTGGAAAGTAGGCATCCTTCTTGAGTCTAAGCCAGGCAATCAGCTCTCATCTCCAGGCAATTTGGGGTCCAAGAAGCATTCTTTGAGTGGCTCTATAAACTTGATATTCCTCTAGACTTGGCACATTTTTCTCGGGGAAAATCTGGAGTTGCCTAAAAAGGAAGTCAAAGCACTGGTCGTGTTTGATGTGGAATGCGGGACGGTCTCGAGTCAAGGCAGGGGAATCGGGCCTCATCTCGAGTTGATTTGGGTACATGGAGCTCCTTCGTGATGCTGGTGTGACCTCAGGGTCCCTCTGTACTTGTGACAGTGTTCTTGCGGACTGTCTCGAGATCCATCAAGCAAGTAGAGGCTTTTTACATGGTTCATGGGGATCACGGGATTGCTCTGCATGCAGTGCCAGAGAATGGTGCCTCATCTCGCTTTGGGGGAAAGTCTCATTGTTTTTCTCGAGTTGCTGTGCGGACCTGGAGTATATTCTTGAGTTACGGGGGGATGGCACTTCAACAGTCGTGTTTCTCCAGCGACGTCAGGACTCCTGTCAGGTTACGAGGGACACCTCAGGAATCTCTTCGAGGCTTGTCAGGGGCAAAGGGATGCTTCTCGAGGTGAGGTGGGAGACCAAGGGACCCTTTCCAGTAGCTCAGGAATATGGGGATTCCTGTCAATGTTCAAGAGGAGTCAGGCATCGTCACCTTTTGAAGCAGTGAACTCTGCGTGCCGCTCGAGGTATCAAAGGCATGTGAGGCATTCCATCGAAAGTTAGTCGGGGACCTAGGACTTTCTCTAGGGACTCCACAGGGGATTCATACATCCCTTCACCTTGTGAGATGATAGAGGATCCTGTATTCAAGTCACTGTAAGGAAACCCGGCCCCCTTTCGAGTCAGGGTTTCTCGGTGTATATTCCACTTGAGGCAGCAAACTCAGGGTCCCTCCCTCACACCTACTGCTGAGAGAAGCCTCCTCTTGAGTGGCTTGTGGATAGTTGGCATATGTATTGAGTCTGAGCTAGGCAATCAGCTCTCATCTCCAGGCAATTTGGAGTACACGGAGCATGCCTGGAGTTGCTCTTCTGAAATTGGTATTCCTCTTGGCTTGGCACGTTGTTCTCGTGGAACCTCCGGATTTGCCTAAAGGAAGTCAAGCCACTTGTCGTGTTTGATGTGAATTAAGGGATGACTCTGAAGTCAAGACTGGGGAATCCTGCCGGATCTCCAGTTGATTTGGGGTACATGGAACTCCTTCGCGATGCTGGTGTGACCTCAGGTTCCCTCTCTACCTGTGACAGTGATCTTGCGGACTGTTTCGAGATCCATCAAGCAAGTCGAGGCTCCTTACAAGTTTCATGGGTATCACGGGATTGCTTTGCTGCAGTAATGGGGAATCAGGCCTCATCTCGCTTTGGGGGGAAGTCTCATTGTTTTTCTCGAGTTGCGGTGGGTCTGGGGTATATACTCGAGTTACGGAGGGGATGGCCTTCAACACTCGTGTTTCCACAGTGACGTCAGGACTCCTGTCGAGTTACGAGGGACACCTCAGGAATCTCTTCGAGGCTTGGCAGGGCCAAAGGGACTCTCCTTGAGGTGAGGCGGGAGACCCAGTGTCCCTTTCCAGTAGCTCACGTATATGGGGATTCCTCTCAATGTTCAAGAGGAGTCAGGCATCGTCATCTTTTGAGGAAGCAAACTCTGCGTGCCGGTGGAGGTGTCAAAGGCATTTGAGGCATTCCATCGAAAGGTTTCGGGGACCTAGGCCTTTTTCTATGGACTCCACAGGGGATTCATACATCCCTTCAACTTGTGAGATGATAGAGGAAGCTGTATTCAAGTCACTGTAAGGAAACCCATCCTCCTTTCTAGTCAGGGCTTCTCGGTGTATATTCCACTTGAGGCAGCAAACTCAGGGTCCATCCCTCACACCTACTGCTGAGAGAAGCCTTCTCTTGAGGGGCTTGTGGAAAGTAGGCATCCTTCTTGAGTCTAAGCCAGGCAATCAGCTCCCATCTCCGGGCAATTTTGGGTCCAAGAAGCATTCTTGAGTGGCTCTATGAACTTGATATTCCTCTAGACTTGGCAGGTTTTTCTCGGGGAAAATCTGGAGTTGCCTAAAGGAAGTCAAAGCAGTGGTCGTGTTTGATGTGGAATGCGGGATGGTTCTCGAGTCAAGGCAGGGGAATCGGGCCTCATCTCGAGTTGATTTGTGGTACATGGAGCTCCTTCGTGATGCTGGTGCGACCTCAGGGTCCCTCTGTACTTGTGACAGTGTTCTTGCGGATAGTCTCGACATCCTTTAAGCAAGTAGAGGCTTTTTACATGGTTCATGGGGATCACGGGATTGCTCTGCATGCAGTGCCAGAGAATGGTGCCTCATCTCGCTTTGAGGGGAAAGTCTCATTGTTTTTCTCGAGTTGCTGTGCGGACCTGGAGTATATTCTTGAGATATGGTGGGAATGGCACTTCAACAGTCGTGTTTCTCCAGCGACGTCAGGACTCCTGTCGAGTTACGAGGGACACCTCAGGAATCTCTTCGAGGCTTGTCAGGGGCAAAGGGATGCTTCTCGAGGTGAGGTGGGAGACTAAGGGACCCTTTCCAGTAGCTCAGGAATATGGTGATTCCTGTCAATGTTCAAGAGGAGTCAGGCATCGTCACCTTTTGAAGCAGTGAACTCTGCGTGCCGCTCGAGGTATCAAAGGCATGTGAGGCATTCCGTCGAAAGTAGTCGGGGACCTAGGACTTTCTCTAGGGACTCCACAGGGGATTCAGTCATCCCTTCACCTTGTGAGATGATAGAGGATCCTGTATTCAAGTCACTGCAAGGAAACCCGGCCCCCTTTCGAGTCAGGGTTTCTCGGTGTATATTCCACTTGAGGCAGCAAACTCAGGGTCCCTCCCTCACACCTACTGCTGAGAGAAGCCTCCTCTTGAGTGGCTTGTGGATAGTTGGCATATGTATTGAGTCTGAGCCAGGCAATCAGCTCTCATCTCCAGGCAATTTGGAGTACACGGAGCATGCCTGGAGTTGCTCTTCTGAAATTGGTATTCCTCTTGGCTTGGCACGTTGTTCTCGTGGAACCTCTGGAGTTGCCTAAAGGAAGTCAAGCCACTTGTCGTGTTTGATGTGGATTAAGGGATGACTCTGAAGTCAAGACTGGGGAATCCTGCCGGATCTCCAGTTGATTTGGGGTACATGGAACTCCTTCGCGATGCTGGTGTGACCTCAGGTTCCCTCTCTACCTGTGACAGTGATCTTGCGGACTGTTTCGAGATCCATCAAGCAAGTCGAGGCTCCTTACAAGTTTCATGGGTATCACGGGATTGCTTTGCCTGCAGTGATGGGGAATCGGGCCTCATCTCGCTTTGGGGGGGAAGTCTCACTGTTTTTCTCGAGTTGCGGTGGGGTCTTGGGGTATATACTCGAGTTACGGAGGGGATGGCCTTCAACACTCGTGTTTCCACAGTGACGTCAGGACTCCTGTCGAGTTACGAGGGACACCTCAGGAATCTCTTCGAGGCTTGGCAGGGCCAAAGGGACTCTCCTTGAGGTGAGGCGGGAGACCCAGTGTCCCTTTCCAGTAGCTCACGTATATGGGGATTCCTCTCAATGTTCAAGAGGAGTCAGGCATCGTCACCTTTTGAGGAAGCAAACTCTGTGTGCCGCTGGAGTTGTCAAAGGCATTTGAGGCATTCCATCGAAAGGTTTCGGGGACCTAGGCCTTTTTCTATGGACTCCACAGGGTATTCATACATCCCTTCAACTTGTGAGATGATAGAGGAAGCTGTATTCAAGTCACTGTAAGGAAACCCATCCTCCTTTCTAGTCAGGGCTTCTCTGTGTATATTCCACTTGAGGCAGCAAACTCAGGGGACCTCCCTCACACCTACTGCTGAGAGAAGCCTTCTCTTGAGGGGCTTGTGGAAAGTAGGCATCCTTCTTGAGTCTAAGCCAGGCAATCAGCTCCCATCTCCGGGCAATTTTGGGTCCAAGAAGCATTCTTTGAGTGGCTCTATGAACTTGATATTCCTCTAGACTTGGCACATTTTTCTCGGGGAAAATCTGGAGTTGCCTAAAGGAAGTCAAAGCCACTGGTCGTGTTTGATGTGGAATGCGGGATGGTTCTCGAGTCAAGGCAGGGGAATCGGGCCTCATCTCGAGTTGATTTGTGGTACATGGAGCTCCTTCGTGATGCTGGTGTGACCTCAGGGTCCTCTGTACTTGTGACAGTGTTCTTGCGGATTGTCTCGACATCCATCAAGCAAGTAGAGGCTTCTTACATGGTTCATGGGGATCACGGGATTGCTCTGCATGCAGTGCCAGAGAATGGTGGCTCATCTCGCTTTGAGGGGAAAGTCTCATTGTTTTTCTCGAGTTGCGGTGCGGACCTGGAGTATATTCTCGAGATATGGTGGGAATGGCACTTCAACAGTCGTGTTTCTCCAGCGACGTCAGGACTCCTGTCGAGTTACGAGGGACACCTCAGGAATCTCTTCGAGGCTTGTCAGGGGCAAAGGGATGCTTCTCGAGGTGAGGCGGGAGACCAAGGGACCCTTTCCAGTAGCTCAGGGATATGGTGATTCCTGTCAATGTTCAAGAGGAGTCAGGCATCGTCACCTTTTGAAGCAGTGAACTCTGCGTGCCGCTCGAGGTATCAAAGGCATGTGAGGCATTCCATCGAAAGTAGTCGGGGACCTAGGACTTTCTCTAGGGACTCCACAGGGGATTCAGTACATCCCTTCACCTTGTGAGATGATAGAGGATCCTGTATTCAAGTCACTGTAAGGAAACACAACCTCCTTTCTAGTCAGGGCTTCTCGGTGTATATTCCAGTTGAGGCAGCAAACTCAGGGTCCCTCCCTCACACCTACTGCTGAGAGAAGCCTTCGCTGAGAGGGGCTTGTGGAAAGTAGGCATCCTTCTTGTGTCTAAACCAGGCAATCAGCTCTCATCTCCAGGCAATTTGGGGTCCACGAAGCATTTCTCGAGTGGCTCTATGAACTTGGTATTATTCCTGTAGACTTGGCACGTTGTTCTCGGGCAACCTCTGGAGTTGCATAAAGGAAGTCAAGCCACTGTCGTGTTTGATGGGGAACGGGGGATGGCGCTGGAGTCAAGGCAGGGGAATCGGGCCTCATCTCGAGTTTGATTTGGGTACATGGATCTCCTTCGCGATGCTTGTGTGACCTCAGGGTCCCTCTCTAATTGTGACAGTGTTCTTGCGGTTTGTCTCGAGATCCATCAAGCAAGTCGAGGTCCTTACATGTTTCATGGGGATCACGGGATTGCTCTGCATGCATTGCAGGGGAATCGGGCCTCATCTCGCTTTGAGGGGGAAGTCTCATTGTTTTTCTCGAGTTGCGGCGGGGACCTGGGGTATATTATCGAGTTACGGCGGGGAAGGCCCTTCAAGAATCGTGTTTGTCCAGCGACGTCAGGACTCCTGTTCCAGTTATGAAGGGACACTTCAGAAATCTCTTCGAGGCTTGGCAGGGCCAAAGGGATACTTCTCGAGGAGAGGCGGGAGACCCAGGGTCCCTTTCCAGTAGCCACAGTGATATGGGATTTCTCTCAATGTTCAAGAGGAGTCAGGCATCGTCACCTTTTGAAGCAAGTGAAACTCTGCGTGCCGCTCGAGGTGTCAAAGGCATGTGAGGCATTCCGTCGAAAGGAGTCGGGGACTTAGGCCTTTTCTCTAGTGACTCCACTGGGGATTCAGACATCCCTTCACTTGTGAGATGATAGAATGAGCCTGTATTCAAGCCACTGTAAGGAAACCCGGCCCCCTTTCGAGTCAGGGTTTCTCGGTGTATATTCCACTTGAGGCAGCAAACTCAGGGTCCCTCCCTCACACCTACTGCTGAGAGAAGCCTCCTCTTGAGTGGCTTGTGGAAAGTTGGCATATGTATTGAGTCTAAGCCAGGCAATCAGCTCTCATCTCCAGGCAATTTGGAGTCCAACGGAGCATGCCTGGAGTTGCTCTTCTGAAATTGATATTCCTCTAGGCTTGGCACGTTTTTCTCGTGGAACCCTCTGGAGTTGCCTAAAGGAAGTTAAGCCACTTGTCGTGTTTGATGTGGATTAAGGGATGACTCTGAAGTCAAGGCTGGGGAATCCTGCCGGATCTCGAGTTGATTTGGGGTACATGGAGCTCCTTCGCGATGCTGGTGTGACCTCAGGTTCCCTCTCTACTTGTGACAGTGTTCTTGCGGACTGTCTCGAGATCCATCAAGCAAGTCGAGGCTCCTTACAAGTTTCATGGGTATCACGGGATTGCTCTGCCTGCAGTGATGGGGAATGGGCCTCATCTCGCTTTGGGGGGAAAGTCTCATTGTTTTTCTCGAGTTGCGGTGCGGACCTGGGGTATATCTCGAGTTACGGAGGGGATGGCCTTCAACACTCGTGTTTCTCCAGCGACGTCAGGACTCCTGTCGAGTTACGAGGGACACCTCAGGAATCTCTTCGAGGCTTGGCAGGGCCAAAGGGACTCTCCTTCGAGGTGAGGCGGGAGACCCAGGGTCCCTTTCCAGTAGCTCAGGGTATATGGGGATTCCTCTCAATGTTCAAGAGGAGTCAGGCATCGTCACCTTTTGAGGAAGTAAACTCTGCGTGCCGCTCGAGGTGTCAAAGGCATTTGAGGCATTCCATCGAAAGGAGTCGGGGACCTAGGCCTTTTCTCTAGGGACTCCACAGGGATTCATACATCCCTTCAACCTTGTGAGATGATAGAGGAACCTGTATTCAAGTCACTGAAAGGAAACCCATCCTCCTTTCTAGTCAGGGCTTCTCGGTGTATATTCCACTTGAGGCAGCAAACTCAGGGGCCCTCCCTCACACCTACTGCTGAGAGAAGCCTTCTCTTGAGGGTCTTGTGGAAAGTAGGCATCCTTCTTGAGTCTAAGCCAGGCAATCAGCTCTCATCTCCAGGCAATTTGGGGTCCACGGAGCATTTCTTTAATTGGCTCTATGACCTTGGTATTCCTCTAGACTTGGCACGTTTTTCTCGGTTAAACTCTGGAGTTGCCTAAAGAAAGTCAAACCACTGGTCGTGGTTGATGTGTAACGCGGGATGGTTCTCGAGTCAAGGCAGGGGAATCGGGCCTCATCTCGAGTTGATTTGTGGTACATGGAGCTCCTTCGTGATGCTGGTGTGACCTCAGGGTCCCTCTGTACTTGTGACAGTGTTCTTGCGGATTGTCTTGAGATCCATCAAGCAAGTAGAGACTTCTTACATGTTTCATGAGGATCACGGGATTGCTCTGCATGCAGTGCCAGAGAATGGTTCCTCATCTCGCTTTGAGAGGGAAGTCTCATGGTTTTTCTCGAGTTGCAGTGCTGACCTGGAGCATATTCTCGGGATATAGAGGGAATGGCACTTCAATAGTCGTGTTTCTCCAGCGACGTTAGGACTCCTGTCGAGTTACGAGGGCACCTCAGGAATCTCTTTGAGGCTTGTCAGGGCCAAAGGGACTCTCCTTGAGGTGAGGCGGGAGACCCAGGGTCCCTTTCCAGTAGCTCACGTATATGGGGATTCCTCTCAATGTTCAAGAGGAGTCAGGCATCGTCACCTTTTGAGGAAGTAAACTCTGCGTGGCGCTGGAGGTGTCAAAGTCATGTGAGGCATACCTTCGAAAGGTTTCGGGGACCTAGGCCTTTTTCTATGGACTCCACAGGGTATTCATACATCCCTTCAACTTGAGAGATGATAGAGGAGCCTGTATTCAAGTCACTGTAAGGAAACCCAGCCTCCTTTCTAGTCAGGGCTTCTCGGTGTATATTCCAATTGAGGCAGCAAACTCAGGGGACATCCCTCACACCTACTGTTCAGAGAAGCCTTCTCATGAGGGGCTTGTGGAAAGTAGGCATCCTTCTTGATTCTAAGCCAGGCAATCAACTCTCATCTCCAGGCAATTTGGGGTCCAAGAATCATTTTTTAAGTGGCTCTATGAACTTGATATTTCTCTAGACTTGGCACGTTTTTCTCGGGGAAACTCTGGAGTTTCCTAAAGGAAGTCAAACCACTGGTCATGTTTGATGTGGAACGCGGGATGGTTCTCGAGTCAAGGCAGGGGAATCGGGCCTCATCTCGAGTTGATTTGTGGTACATGGAGCTCCTCCGTGATGCTGGTGTGACCTCAGGGTCCCTCTGTAATTGTGACAGAGTTCTTGCGGATTGTCTCGACATCCATCAAGCAAGTATAGGCTCCTTACATGTTTCATGGGGATCACGGGATTGCTCTGCATGCAGTGTCAGAGAATGGTGCTTCATCTCGCTTTGAGGGGAAAGTCTCATGGTTTTTCTCGAGTTGCGGTTTGGACCTGGAGTATATTCTCGAGATCTGGCGGGAATGGCACTTCAACAGTCGTGTTTCTCCAGCGACGTCAGGACTGCTGTCGAGTTACGAGGGACACCTCAGGAATCTCTTCGAGGCTTGTCTGGGCCAAAGGGATGCTTCTCGAGGTGAGGCGGGAGACCAAGGGACCCTTTCCAGTAGCCACAGGGATATTGGGATTCCTGTCAATGTTCAAGAGGAGTCAGGCATCGTCACCTTTTGAAGCAGTGAACTCTGCGTGCCGCTCGAGGTATCAAAGGCATGTGAGGCATTCCGTCGAAAGGAATCGGGGACCTAGCACTTTCTCTAGGGACTCCACAGGGGATTCAGTCATCCCTTCACATTGTGAGATGATAGAGGAGCCTGTATTCAAGTCACTGTAAGGAAACCCAGCCTCCTTTCGAGTCAGGGCTTCTCGGTGTATATTCCACTTGAGGCAGCAAACTCAGGGTCCCTCCCTCACACCTACTGCTGAGAGAAGCCTCCTCTTGAGTGGCTTTTGGATAGTTGGCATATGACTTGAGTCTAATCCAGGCAATCAGCTCTCATCTCCAGGCAATTTGGGGTCCACGGAGCATACCTGGAGTTGCTCTTCTGAATTTGGTATTCCTCTAGGCTTGGCACGTTGTTCTCGTGGAACCTCGGGAGTTGCCTAAAGGAAGTCAAGCCACTTGTCGTGTTTGATGTGGATTAAGCGATGAGTGTGAAGTCAAGCCTGGGGAATCCTGCCGGATCTCGAGTTGATTTGGGGTACATGGAACTCCTTCGCGATGCTGGTGTGACCTCAGTTTCGCTCTCTACTTGTGACAGTGATCTTGCTGACTGTCTCGAGATCCATCAAGCAAGTCGAGGCTCTTTACATGTTTCATGGGTATCACGGGTTTGCTTTGCATACAGTGATGGTCAATCGGGCCTCATCTCGCTTTGGGGGGAAGTCTCATGGTTTTCTCGAGTTGCGGCGGGGTCCTGGGGTATATACTCGAGTTACGGAGGGGATGGCCCTTCAACACTCGTGTTTCCCCAGCGACGTCAGGACTCCAGTGGAGTTACGAGGGGCACCTCAGGAATCTCTTTGAGGTTTGTCAGGGCCAAAGGGACTCTCCTTGAGGTGAGGCGGGAGACCCAGGGTCCCTTTCCAGTAGCTCATGTATATGGGGATTCCTCTCAATGTTCAAGAGGAGTCAGGCATCGTCACCTTTTGAGGAAGTTATCTCTGCGTGCCGCTCGAGTTGTCAAAGGCATGTGTGAGGCATTCCATCGAAAGGTTTCGGGGACTTAGGCCATTTTTCTATGGACTCCACAGGGGATTCATACATCCCTTCAACTTGTGAGATGATAGAGAAGCCTGTATTCAAGTCACTGTAAGGAAACCCGTCCTCCTTTCTAGTCAGGGCTTCTCGGTGTATATTCCACTTGAGGCAGCAAGCTCAGGGTCCCTCCCTCACACCTACTGCTGAGAGATGCCTTCTCTTGAGGGGCTTGTGGAAAGTAGGCATTCTTCTTGAGTCTAAGCCAGGCAATCAGCTCTCATCTCCAGGCAATTTGGGGTCCAAGAAGCATTTTTTAAGTGGCTCTATGAACTTGATATTCCTCTAGACTTGGCACGTTTTTCTCGGTTAAACTCTGGAGTTGCCTAAAGGAAGTCAAACCACTGGTCGTGTTTGATGTGGAACGCGGGATGGTTCTCGAGTCAAGGCAGGGGAATCGGGCCTCATCTCGAGTTGATTTGTGGTACATGGAGCTCCTTCGTGATGCTGGTGTGACCTCAGGGTCCCTCTGTACTTGTGACAGTGTTCTTGCGGATTGTCTCGAGATGCATCAAGCAAGTAGAGGCTCCTTACATGTTTCATGGGGATCACGGGATTGCTCTGCATGCAGTGCCAGAGAATGGTGCCTCATCTCGCTTTGAGGGGAAAGTCTCATGGTTTTTCTCGAGTTGCGGTTCGGACCTGGAGAATATTCTCGAGATCTGGGGAATGGCACTTCAACAGTCGTGTTTCTCCAGCGACGTCAGGACTGCTGTCGAGTTATGAGGGACACCTCAGGAATCTCTTCGAGGCTTGTCTGGGCCAAAGTGATGCTTCTCGAGGTGAGGCGGGAGACCAAGGGACCCTTTCCAGTAGCCACAGGATATATTGGGATTCCTGTCAATGTTCAAGAGGAGTCAGGCATCGTCACATTTTGAAGCAGTGAACTCTGCGTGCCGCTCGAGGTATCAAAGGCATGTGAGGCATTCCGTCGAAAGGAGTCGGGGACCAAGGACTTTCTCTAGGGACTCCACAGGGGATTCAGTCATCCCTTCACCTTGTGAGATGATAGAGGAGCCTGTATTCAAGTCACGGTAAGGAAACCCAGCCTCCTTTCGAGTCAGGGCTTCTCGGTGTATATTCCAGTTGAGGCAGCAAACTCAGGGTCCCTCCCTCACACCTACTGCTGAGAGAAGCCTCCTCTTGAGTGGCTTGTGGAAGTTAGGCATATGTATTGAGTCTAAGCCAGGCAATCAGCTCTCATCTCCAGGCAATTTGGGGTACACGGAGCATGCCTGGAGTTGCTCTTCTGAACTTGGTATTTCTCTAGGCTTGGCACGTTGTTCTCGTGGAACCTCTGGAGTTGCCTAAAGGAAGTCAAGCCACTTGTCGTGTTTGATGTGGAAGCGGGATGAGTCTGAAGTCAAGGCTGGGGAATCCTGCCTCATCTCGAGTTGATTTGGGGTACATGGAACTCCTTCGCGATGCTGGTGTGACCTCAGTTTCCCTCTCTACTTGTGACAGTGATCTTGCTGACTCTCTCGAGATCCATCAAGCAAGTCGAGGCTCCTTACATGTTTCATGGGTATCGCGGGATTGCTTTGCATGCAGTGATGGAGAATCGGGCCTCATCTCGCTTTGTGGGGGAAGTCTCATGGTTTTCTCGAGTTGCGGTGGGGTCCTGGGGTATATACTCGAGTTACGGAGGGGATGGCCCTTCAACACTCGTGTTTACCCAGCGAAGTCAGGACTCCAGTGGAGTTAAGAGGGGCACCTCAGGAATCTCTTTGAGGTTTGTCAGGGCAAAAGGGACTCTCCTTGAGGTGAGGCGGGAGACCCAGGGTCCCTTTCCAGTAGCTCATGTATATGGGGATTCCTCTCAATGTTCAAGAGAAGTCAGGCATCGTCACCTTTTGAGGAAGTTATCTCTGCGTACCGCTCGAGTTGTCAAAGGCATGTGAGGCATTCCATCGAAAGGTTTCGGGGACCAAGGCCATTTTCTATGGACTCCACAGGGGATTCATACATCCCTTCAACTTTTGAGATGATAGAGAAGCCTGTATTCAAGTCACTGTAAGGAAACCCGTCCTCATTTCTAGTCAGGGCTTCTCGGTGTATATTCCACTTGAGGTAGCAAGCTCAGGGTCCCTCCCTCACACGTACTGCTGAGAGATGCCTTCTCTTGAGGGGCTTGTGGAAAGTAGGCATTCTTCTTGAGTCTAAGCCAGGCAATCAGCTCTCATCTCCAGGCAATTTGGGGTCCAAGAATCATTTTTTAAGTGGCTCTATGAACTTGATATTCCTCTAGACTTGGCACGTTTTTCTCGGTTAAACTCTGGAGTTGCCTCAAGGAAGTCAAACCACTGGACGTGTTTGATGTGGAACGCGGGATGGTTCTCGAGTCAAGGCAGGGGAATCGGGCCTCATCTCGAGTTGATTTGTGGTACATGGAGCTCCTTCGTGATGCTGGTGTAACCTCAGGGTCCCTCTGTACTTGAGACAGTGTTCTTGCGGATTGTCTCGAGATGCATCAAGCAAGTAGAGGCTCCTTACATGTTTCATGGGGATGACGGGATTGCTCTGCATGCAGTGCCAGAGAATGGTGCCTCATCTCGCTTTGAGGGGAAAGTCTCATGGTTTTTCTCGAGTTGCGGTTCGGACCTGGAGAATATTCTCGAGATCTGGCGGGAATGGCACTTCAACAGTCGTGTTTCTCCAGCGACGTCAGGACTGCTGTCGAGTTATGAGGGACACCTCAGGAATCTCTTCGAGGCTTGTCTGGGCCAAAGTGATGCTTCTCGAGGTGAGGCGGGAGACCAAGGGACCCTTTCCAGTAGCCACAGGGATATTGGGATTCCTGTCAATGTTCACGAGGAGTCAGGCATCGTCACATTTTGAAGCAGTGAACTCTGCCTGCCGCTCGAGGTATCAAAGGCATGTGAGGCATTCTGTCGAAAGGAGTCAGGGACCAAGGACTTTCTCTAGGGACTCCACAGGGGATTCAGTCATCCCTTCACCTTGTCAGATGATAGAGGAGCCTGTATTCAAGTCACGGTAAGGAAACCCAGCCTCCTTTCGAGTCAGGGCTTCTCGGTGTATATTCCAGTTGAGGCAGCAAACTCAGGGTCCCTCCCTCACACCTACTGCTGAGAGAAGCCTCCTCTTGAGTGGCTTGTGGATAGTTGGCATATGTATTGAGTCTGAGCCAGGCAATCAGCTCTCATCTCCAGGCAATTTGGGGTACACGGAGCATGCCTGGAGTTGCTCTTCTGAAATTGGTATTTCTCTTGGCTTGGCACGTTGTTCTCGTGGAACCTCTGGAGTTGCCTAAAGGAAGTCAAGCCACTTGTCGTGTTTGATGTGGATTAAGGGATGACTCTGAAGTCAAGACTGGGGAATCCTGCCGGATCTCCAGTTGATTTGGGGTACATGGAACTCCTTCGCGATGCTGGTGTGACCTCAGGTTCCCTCTCTACTTGTGACAGTGATCTTGCGGACTGTCTCGAGATCCATCAAGCAAGTCGAGGCTCCTTACAAGTTTCATGGGTATCACGGGATTGCTTTGCCTGCAGTGATGGGGAATCGGGCCTCATCTCGCTTTGGGGCGGAAGTCTCATTGTTTTTCTCGAGTTGCGGTGGGGTCTTGGGGTATATACTCGAGTTACGGAGGGGATGGCCCTTCAACACTCGTGTTTCCCCAGCGACGTCAGGACTCCTGTCGAGTTACGAGGGACACCTCAGGAATCTCTTCGAGGCTTGGCAGGGGCAAAGGGATGCTTCTCGAGGTGAGGCGGGAGACGAAGGGACCCTTTCCAGTAGCTCATGTATATGGGGATTCCTCTCAATGTTCAAGATGAGTCAGGCATCCTCACCTTTTGAGGAAGTAAACTCTGCGTGCCACTCGAAGTGTCAAAGATATTTGAGGCATTCCATCGAAAGGTTTCGGGGACCTAGGCCTTTTTCTATGGACTCCACAGGATATTCATACATCCCTTCAACTTGTGAGATGATAGCGGAGCCTGTATTCAAGTCACTGTAAGGAAACCAATCCTCCTTGCTAGTCAGGGCATCTCGGTGTATATTCCACTTTAGGCAGCAAGCTCAGAGTCCCTCCCTCACACCTACTGCTGAGAGAAGCCTTCTCTTGAGGGGCTTGTGGAAAGTAGGCATCCTTCTTGAGTCTAAGCCAGGCAATCAGCTCCCATCTCCGGGCAATTTTGGGTCCAAGAAGCATTCTTTGAGTGGCTCTATGAACTTGATATTCCTCTAGACTTGGCACATTTTTCTCGGGGAAAATCTGGAGTTGCCTAAAGGAAGTCAAAGCAGTGGTCGTGTTTGATGTGGAATGCGGGATGGTTCTCGAGTCAAGGCAGGGGAATCGGGCCTCATCTCGAGTTGATTTGTGGTACACGGAGCTCCTTCGTGACGCTGGTGCGACCTCAGGGTGCCTCTGTACTTGTGACAGTGTTCTTGCGGATAGTTTCGACATCCTTTAAGCAATTAGAGGCTTTTTACATGGTTCATGGGGATCACGGGATTGCTCTGCATGCAGTGCCAGAGAATGGTGGCTCATCTCGCTTTGAGGGGAAAGTCTCATTGTTTTTCTCGAGTTGCTGTGCGGACCTGGAGTATATTCTTGAGATATGGCGGGAATGGCACTTCAACAGTCGTGTTTCTCCAGCGACGTCAGGACTCCTGTCGAGTTACGAGGGACACCTCAGGAATCTCTTCGAGGCTTGTCAGGGGCAAAGGGATGCTTCTCGAGGTGAGGCGGGAGACCAAGGGATCCTTTCAAATAGCTCAGGTATATGGTGATTCCTGTCAATGTTCAAGAGGAGTCAGGCATCGTCACCTATTGAAGCAGTGAACTCTGCGTGCCGCTCGAGGTATCAAAGGCATGTGAGGCATTCCATCGAAAGTAGTCGGGGACCTAGGACTTTCTCTAGGGACTCCACAGGGGATTCAGTTATCCCTTCACCTTGTGAGATGATAGAGGATCCTGTATTCAAGTCACTGTAAGGAAACCCAACCTCCATTCTAGTCAGGGCTTCTCGGTGTATATTCCAGTTGAGGCAGCAAACTCAGGGTCCCTCCCTAACACCTACTGATGAGAGAAGCGTTCTCTAGAGGGGCTTGTGGAAAGTAGGCATCCTTCTTGTGTCTAAACCAGGCAATCAGCTCTCATATCCAGGCAATTTGGTGTCCACGAAGCATTTCTCGAGTGGCTCTATGAACTTGGCTCCTTCGCGATGCTTGTGTGACCTCAGGGTCCCTCTCTAATTGTGACAGTGTTCTTGCGGTTTGTCTGGAGATCCATCAAGCAAGTCGAGGTCCTTACATGTTTCATGGGTATCATGGGATTGCTCTGCATGCATTGCAGTGGGAATCGGGCCTCATCTCGCTTTGAGGGGGAAGTGTCATTGTTTTTCTCGAGTTGCGGCGGGGACCTGAGGTATATTATTGAGTTACGCGGGGATGGCCCTTCAAGAACGTGATTGTTACCCAGCGACGTCATGACTCCTGTCCAGTTATGAAGGGACACTTCAGAATCTCTTAGAGGCTTGCAGGGCCAAAGGGATGCTTCTCGAGGAGAGTTGGGGAGACCCAGGGTCACTTTCCAGGAGCCACAGTGATATTGGAATTCCTCTCAATGTTCAAGAGGAGTCAGGCATCGTCACCTTTTCAAGCGGTGAACTCTGCGTGCCACTCGAGTTGTCAAAGGCATGTGAGGCATTCCGTCGAAAGGTTTCGGGGACTTAAGGCATTTCTCTATGACTCCACTGGGGATTTCAGACATCCCTTCACCTTGTGAGATGAAAGATGAGCCTGTATTCAAGCCACTGCAAGGAAACCCGGCCTCCTTTCGAGTCAGGGTTTCTCGGTGTATATTCCACTTGAGACAGCAAAACTCAGGGTCCCTCCCTCACACCTACTGCTGAGAGAAGCCTCCTCTTGAGTGGCTTGTGGATAGTTAGGCATATGTATTGAGTCTGAGCCAGGCAATCAGCTCTCATCTCCAGGCAATTTGGAGTACACGGAGCATGCCTGGAGTTGCTCTTCTGAAATTGGTATTCCTCTTGGCTTGGCACGTTGTTCTCGTGGAACCTCTGGAGTTGCCTAAAGGAAGTTAAGCCACTTGTCGTGTTTGATGTGGATTAGGGGATGACTCTGAAGTCAAGACTGGGGAATCCTGCCGGATCTCCAGTTGATTTGGGGTAACATGGAACTCCTTCGCGATGCTGGTGTGACCTCAGGTTCCCTCTCTACTTGTGACAGTGATCTTGCGGACTGTCTCGAGATCCATCAAGCAAGTCGAGGCTCCTTACAAGTTTCATGGGTATCACGGGATTGCTTTGCCTTCAGTGATGGGGAATCGGGCCTCATCTCGCTTTGGGGGGGAAGTCTCATTGTTTTTCTCAAGTTGCGGTTGGGTCTTGTGGTATATACTCGAGTTACGGAGGGGATGGCCCTTCAACACTCGTGTTTCCCCAGCGAAATCAGGACTCCTGTCGAGTTACGAGGGACACCTCAGGAATCTCTTCGAGGCTTGGCAGGGCCAAAGGGACTCTTCTTGAGGTGAGGCGGGAGACCCAGGGTCCCTTTCCAGTAGCTCACGTATATGGGGATTCCTCTCAATGTTCAAGATGAGTCAGGCATCGTCACCTTTTGAGGAAGTAAACTCTGCGTGCCGCTGGAGGTGTCAAAGGCATTTGAGGCATTCCATCGAAAGGTTTGGGGACCTAGGCCTTTTTCTATGGACTTCGCAGTGTTCATACATCCCTTCACCTTGTGAGATGATAGAGGAGCCTGTATTCAAGTCACTGTAAGGAAACCCATCCTCCTTTCTAGTCAGGGCTTCTCGGTGTATATTCCATTTGAGGCAGCAAACTCAGGGGACATCCCTCACACCTACTGCTGAGAGAAGCCTTCTCTTGAGGGTCTTGTGGAAAGTAGGCATCCTTCTTGATTCTAAGCCAGGCAATCAGCTCTCATCTCCAGGCAATTTGGGGTCCAAGAATCATTTTTTAAGTGGCTCTATGACCTTGATATTCCTCTAGACGTGGCACGTTTTTTTCGGGGAAACTCTGGAGTTTCCTAAAGGAAGACAAACCACTGGTCATGTTTGATGTGGAACGCGAGATGGTTCTCGAGTCAAGGCAGGGGAATCGGGCCTCATCTCGAGTTGATTTGTGGTACATGGAGCTCCTTCGTGATTCTTGTGTGACCTCAGGGTCCGTCTGTACTTGTGACAGTGTTCTTGCGGATTGTCTCGACATCCATCAAGCAAGTAGAGGCTCCATACATGTTTCATGGGGATCACGGGATTGCTCTGCATGCAGTGCCAGAGAATGGTGCCTCATCTCGCTTTGAGGGGAAAGTCTCATGGTTTTTCTCGAGTTGCGGTTCGGACCTGGAGAATATTCTCGAGATCTGGCGGGGATGGCACTTCAACAGTCGTGTTTCTCCAGCGACGTCAGGAATGCTGTTGAGTTACGAGGGACACCTGAGGAATCTCTTCGAGGCTTGTCTGGGCCAAAGGGATGCTTCTCGAGGTGAGGCGGGAGACCAAGGGACCCTTGCCAGTAGCCACAGGGATATTGGAATTCCTGTCAATGTTCAAGAGGAGTCAGGCATCGTCACCTTTTGAAGCAGTGAACTCTGCGTGCCGCTCGAGGTATCAAAGGCATGTGAGGCATTCCGTCGATAGGAATCGGGGACCTAGGACTTTCTCTAGGGACTCCACTGGGGATTCAGTCATCCCTTCACCTTGTGAGATGATAGAGGTGCCTGTATTCAAGTCACTGTAAGGAAAAACCAGCCTCCTTTCGAGTCAGGGCTTCTCCAGTGTATATTCCAATGAGGCAGCCCAAACACAGGGTCCTCCCTCACACCAACTGCTGAGAGAAGCCTCTCTTGAGTGGCTTTTGGATAGTTGGCATATGTCTTGAGTGTAAGCCAGGCCCAATCAGTTCTCATCTCCAGGCAATTTGGGGTCCACGGAGCATACCTGGAGTTGCTCTTCCTGAATTTGGTATTCCTCTAGGCTTGGCACGTTGTTCTCGTGGAACCTGGGAGTTGCGTAAAGGAAGTCAAGCACTTGTCGTGCTTGAGGTGGATTAAGGGATGAGTGTGAAGTCAAGGTGGCGGAATCCTGCCGGATCTCGAGTTGATTTGGGGTACATGGAACTCCTTCGTGATGCTGGTGTGACCTCAGTTTCGCTCTCTACTTGTGACAGTGATCTTGCTGACTCTCTCGAGATCCATCAAGCGAGTCGAGGCTCCTTACATGTTTCATGGGTATCACGGGTTTGCTTTGCATGCAGTGATGGTCAATCGGGCCTCATCTCGCTTTGGGGTAAAAGTCTCATGGTTTTTCTCGAGTTGCGGCGGGGTACTGGGGTATACATTTGAGTTACGGAGGGGATGGCCCTTCAACATTCCTGTTTAACCTACGCGACGTCTGGACTCGAGTGGAGGTTAAGAGGGACAACCTCAGGAATCTCTTTGAGGCTTCTCAGGGCCAAAGGGACTCTCCTTGAGGGAGAGCGGGTGACCCAGGGTTCCATTCCAGTAGCTCATGTATATGGGGATGTCCCTCTCAATGTTCAAGAGGGAGTCAGGCATCGTAACCTTTTGAGGAAGTTATCTTCTGCGTGCTCGCTCGAGGTGTCAAAGTCATGTGAGGCATTCCGTCCGAAAAGGAGTCGGGGACTAGGACTTTCTCTAGGGAACTCCCACAGGGGAATTCAGACATCCCTTCACCCTTGTCAGCTATAGAGAAGTCGGTATATAAGTCACGGTAAGGAATCCCAGCCTCCTTCGAGTCAGGGCTTCTCAGGTGTATAATTCCAGTTGATGACAGCAAACTCAGGGTCCCTCCCTCACACCTACTGCTGAGAGAAGCCTCCTCTTGAGTGGCTTGTGGATAGTTGCATATGTATTGAGTCTGAGCCAGGCAATCAGCTCTCATCTCAGGCAATTTCGGGGAACACGGAAGCATGCCTGTCTAGTTGCTCATTCTGAAACAGGTATTCCTCTATGGCTGGCCCACGTTGTTCTCGTGGAAGCTCTGGAGTTGCCTATTAAGGAAGTTAAAGCCACTTGTCAGTGTTTGATGATGGATTAAGGGAAGACTCTGAAGTCAAGACTGGGGAATCCTGGCGGATCTCCAGTTAGATTTGGGGTACATGGAACTCCTTTCGCGATGCGGGTGTGACGGTCAGTTTTCCCTCTATACTTGTGACAGTGAATTCTTGCGGAATTTTTCTCGAAAAACCATCAAAACAAGTGAGGGTTTCCCTTTAAAGGGTTTTTTGGGTTTTCAGGGAAATTTCCCTTTTCAAGCAGTTTATGGGGAATCCGGCCCGCATCTCGTTTGGGGACGAAGTCTCATTGTTTTTTTCGGTTGCGGCGGGGGGCCTGGGGTTTATATGGGGTTTCGGAGGGGATTGGGCCCCTTTAACAAACCCTGTTTCCCCCCCGCGACCCTCAGGACTTTTCCCGTCGAGTTTTCGGGGCCCTCAGGAATCCCCTTCGAGGCTAGGAGGGCCAAAGGAACTCTCCCTTTTGGGGGGGCGGGAAGGGCCCCGGGTCCCCTTTTCAAATACCTCCTGTTATGGGGTTTTCTCAATGTTCAAGAGGGGGTCAGGGGAAACGTCCCTTTTGAGGGGAAAAGTAAACTCTGGTTTCCGTTCGAGGTTTTCAACGGCCCTGTGAGGCATTCCATCGGGAAAAGGGTTTTGGGGACCTGGCCTTTTTCTATGGACTCCCCAGGGGATTCATTCATCCCTTCAATTGTGAAAATGTTAGAAAGGGGCCTGTTTTTCAAAATCCCTGTAAGGAAAACCAAACCCCCTTTTTAGTCAGGGCTTTTCGGTTGGAAAAATTTCCCCCTTGAGGGAGCAAAAATGAGGGGGGCCTCCCCCCACACAAATGTGAGAGAAGCCCTTTTCTTTAGGGGCTTTTTGGAAAGAGGCATTCCCTTTTTGAGTCTAAAAGGGGAGGCAATTAAACCCCCAATCTCCAAACCCAAATTTTGGGGTACAAGAATCATTTCTTTGAGTGACTCTTTGAACTTAAATTTCTTTAGGAAATTGGCAAAAATTTTTTTCGGGGGGAAACTCTGGAGTTTAATAAAGGAAAATCAAACCAAAAAGGGCGTGTTTTGATGTGGAAAAGCAGGATGGTTCTCGTTAAAAGGGAGGGGGAAACGGGCCCTTTTTCCTTTGAGTTGATTTGTGGTACATTTGGGGCTCCTTTTTTGATGTGGTGTGGGCCTCAGGGTCCCTCTGTACTTTTGGGTTTTTTTTCGGATTGTTCGAGATCCATTTTAAGCAAGTAAAAAAGCTCCTTACATGTTTCATGGGGGATAAAGGGGGGTTGCTCTTTCATGCAGTGCCAAAAGAATTGTGCCTTTAAACCGCTTTTCGGGGAAAAATTCCCTGGTTTTTTCTCGAGTTGCGGGGTTTGGACCTGGAGGGAAAATTCTCAAGATTTGGCGGGGATGGCACTTCAACAGTCGTGTTTTCCCCCAGGACGTCCGGTTTCGTCGAGTTACGAGGGAACTCAGGAAAAATTTTTCGAGGCTTGTCAAGGCCAAAAGGGAAAGCTTTTCGAGGTTTTGGGGGGGAGGGCCCAAAGGGGTCCTTTTCCAAATAGCCCCAGGGATATTGGCTTTCCTGTCAAGTTCAAGAGGGGGGCAGGGGATTCTCACCTTTTGGAAAAACAGTGAAAATTGCGTGCGCTCCCAGGGTTTTCAAAAAACAAGGGGAGGCCCTTCCGTTTGAAAAAATAGAGGGGGGGCCCAGGACTTTCCCCAAAAGGGGTCCCCAGGGTATTTTGTTATCCCTTTTACCTTGTGAGATGTTTGAGGGGCCCGTATTCAAGTCACCCGTAAGGTACCCGCCCCCTTTTGAGTAAAGGGGTTCTCGGTGGGGGGTTTTTCCATTTGGGGGGAGGGAAATAGGGGGGGGCCCTCCCTTAAAACCTACTGATAAAGAGAAGCCTCCTCTTGAGTGGCCCTTTTTGGGTGTTGGGGTTTTGGTTTTTTGGTCTAAGCCAAGGGGAATTTAGTTTCATCTTTCCCTGCAAATTTGGGGGTTTAAAGGAGCATTTCCTAGAGTTGCTTTTTCTGAATTTGGGATTCATCTAGGCCCTTGGGACGTTTTCCAAAGTGGAAACCCCTGGAGTTGGCCCAAAGGAAGCAAGCCACTGGTGCCCTTTTGATGTGGATTAAGGGATGACTGTAAAATTTAAGGGGTGGGGAATTTCCCGCCAAAAATTTTTTCGAGTTGATTTGGGGTTTCATGGAACTCCTTCGCGATGCTGGTGTTTACCTCAGTTTTTTTTTTTTTGGGGCCCCCTTAAATTTTGACAGTGGGTCTTGTGACTGCTGGAACAAACAAACAAGTCGTGGCTCCCTTTCGGGTTTTAAAAGGGTATTTACGGGTTTGCTTTTTAAAGGATGATGGTCATCGGGGGCCCCCATCTCGCTTTGGAGGGGAAGTCTCATGGTTTTTCCGGGGTTGCGGCCCGGGGGCCCGGGGTAATATACTCGAGTTTCGGAGGGCATGGCCCATCAACACCCTGTTTTTCCCATCGACTCGAGACTCCTGTCAAGTTAACGATGGACACTCAGGAATATCTTCGAGGCTTGGCAGCCAAAGGGACCTTCTCGAGCAACCGGGAGATCCAGGGTCCCGTTCCAGTAAGCCCAGAGGGATATATGGGCTTCCTGTCAATGTTCAAGAGGAGTCAGGCATCGTCACCTTTTGAAGCATGTGAACTCTGCGTGCTGCTCGAGGTGTCAAAAGCATGTGAGATCATTCCGTCGAAAGGAGTCGGGGACCTAGGCTTTCATTCTAGGGACTCCACTGGGGATTCAGACATCCCCTTCAACTTGTGAGATGAAGATGAGCCTGTATTCAAGTCCACTGTAAGGAAAACCCAGCATCCTTTCGAGTCAGTGGGCTTCTCAGTGTATATTCCACTGAGGCAGCAACTCAGGGTCCCTCCCTCACACCTACTGCTGTGAGAGATGCCTCTCCCTTGAGGGGCTTGTGGAAATAGGAGTCCTTCTTGAGTCTAAGCCAGGCAATCAGCTCTCATCTCCAGGCAATTTGGGGGTCCAAGGAACATTCTCGAGTGCTCTGCTGAACTTGGTATTTCTCTAGCTTGGGGCACTTTTTCTCTGGGAAGCTCTGGAGATGCCTAAAGGAAGTCAAACCACTGGTCGTGCATTGATGTGGGAACGCGAGATGGCTCTCGAGTCAAGGCAGGGAAATCGTGCCTCATTGTGTTTGATTTGTAGTACATGGAGCTCCTTGCCATGCTGGTGTGACCTCAGTGTCCCTCTGTACTTGTGACAGTGTTCTTGCGGATTGTCTCGAGATCCATCAAACAAGTAGAGGCTCCTTACATTTTCATGGGGATCACGGGATTGCTCTGCATGCAGTGCCAGAGAATGGTGCCTCATCTCGCTTTTGAGGGGAATCCTAAAGTCTAATGGTTTTTCTCGAGTTGCGGTGCGGACCTGGTTATATTCTCGAGATACGGCGGGGATGGCACTTCAAACTGTCGTGTTTCTCCAGCGACGTCAGGACTCCTGTCGAGTTACGAGGGATCCCTCAGGAATATCTTCGAGGCTTGCAGGGCCAAAGGGACAGCTTCTCGAGGTGATGCGGGGAGACCAAGGGACCCTTTCCAGTAGCTCAGGGATATGGGGATTCCTGTCAAAGATTGTTCAAGTGGGGTCAGGTATCGTCACCTTTTGAAGCAGTGAACTCTGCGTGCCGCTCAAGGTGTCAAAGGCATGTGAGGCATTCCGTCGAAAGGAGTCGGGGACCTAGGGACTTTCTCTAGGGACTCCACAGGATTCAGTCATCCTTCACCTTGTAGATGAATAGAGGAGCCTGTATTCAAGTCACTGTAAGGAAACCCCAGCCTCCTTTCGAGTCAGGGCTTCTCGGTGTATATTCCACTTGAGGCAGCAAACTCAGGGTCCCTCCCTAACACCTACTAAAGGAAGTCAAGCCACTGTCGTGTTTGATGGGGAACGGGGATGGCTCTGGAGTCAAGGCTAGGGAATCGGGCCTCATCTCGACTTGATGTGGGTACATGGAGCTCCTTCTACTGATGCTTGTGTGACCTCAGAGTCCCTCTCTAATTGTGACAGTGTTCTTGAAGATTGTCTCGAGATCCATCAAGCAAGTCGAGGTCCTTACATGTTTCATGGGATCACGGGATTGCTCTGCATGCATTGCAGGGGAATCGGGCCTCATCTCGCTTTGAGGGGTAAGTCTCATTGTTTTTTTCGAGTTGCGGCGGGGGACTTGGGGTATATTATCGAGTTATGGCGGGGATGGACCCTTCAAGAATCGTGATTGTGCAGTGACGTCATGACTCCTGTCTAGTTATGAGGAACCTCAGGAATCTCTTCGAGGCTTGGCAGGGCCAAAGGGACGCTTCTCGAGATGTGAGGCAGGAGAACCAGGGTCCCTTTGCAGTAGCCACAGGGATATTGGGATTCTTGTCAATGTTCAAGAGGAGTCAGGCATCGTCACCTTTTGAAGCAGTGAACTCTGCGTGCCTTCTCGAGGTGTCAAAGGCATGTGAGGCATTCCGTCGAAAGGAGTCGGTTACCTTAGGCCTTTCTCTAGTGACTCCACTGGGGATTCGGACATCCCTTCACCTTGTGAGATGAAGAGGAGCCTGTATTCAAGCCACTGAAAGGAAACCCGGCCTCCTTTCGAGTCAGGGCTTCTCGGTGTATAATCCACTTGAGGCAGCAAACTCAGGGTCCCTCCCTCACAACTACTGCTGAGAGAAGGCCCCTCTTGAGTGGCTTGTGGATAGTTGGCATATGTCTTAGTCTAAGCCTGGCAATCAGCTCTCATCTTCCAGGCAATTTGTTTTCCACGGAGCATTCTCTGAGTTTGCTCTTCTGAACTTGGTATTCCTCTAGGCTTGGCACGTTGTTCTCGGGGAACCTCTGGAGTTGCCTAAAGGAAGTCAAGCCACTGGTCGTGTTTGCTGGGATCGGAGGTACTGCTCTCTGGAGTCAAGGCAAGGGAATCGGGCCTCATCTTGAGTTGATTTTGGGTACATGAGCCCCTTCGCGATGCTTGTGTGACCTCAGGGTTCCTCTCTACTTGTGACAGTTTTCTTGCGGATTGTCTCGAGATCCATCAAGCAAGTCGAGGCTTCTTACAAGTTTCATGGAATCACGGGATTGGTCTGCATGCATTGAAGGGAATCGGGCCTCATCTCGCTTTGAGGGGGAAGTCTCATGGTTTTTCTCGAGTTGCGGCGGGGACCTGGGGTATACTCTCGAGTTACGGCGGGGATGGCCCTTCAACACTCGTGTTTGTCCAGCAACGTCAGGACTCCTGTCGAGTTACGAGGGACACCTCAGGAATCTCTTCGAGGCTTGGCAGGGCCAAAGGGACTCTTCTCGATGTGAGGCGGGAGACCAGGGTCCCTTTCCAGTAGCCACAGGGATATTGGGATTCCTCTCAATGTTCAAGAGGAGTCAGGCATCGTCACCTTTTGAAGCAGTGAACTCTGCGTGCCGCTCGAGGTGTCAAAGGCATGTGAGGCATTCCATCGAAAGGAGTCGGGGACCTAGGCCTTTTTCTAGGACTCCACTGGGGATTCAAACATCCCTTCACCTTGTGAATGAAAGAGGAGCCTGTATTCAAGCCACTGCAAGGAAACCCAGCCTCCTTTAGAGTCAGGGCTTCTCGGTGTATATTCCACTTGAGGCATAAAACTCAGGTCCCTCCCTCACACCTACTGCTGAGAGAAGCCCTCTTGAGGGCTTGTGGAAAGTTGGCATACGTCTTGAGTCTAAGCCAGGCAATCAGCTCTCATCTCCAGGCAATTTGGGGTCCAAGGAGCATTCCTGGAGTTGCTCTTCAGAACTTGGTATTCCTCTAGGCTTGGCACGTTTTCTCGGGAACCTCTGGAGTTTCCTAAAGGAAGTCAAGCCACTGGTCGTGTGTTGATGTGGAATCGGGTATGGCTCTGGAGTCAAGGCAGGGGAATTCTGGCCTCATCTCGAGTTGATTTGGGTACATGGAGCTCCTTCGCGATGCTGGTGTGACCTCAGGTCCCTCTACTTGTGACAGTTTCTTGCGGATTGTCTCGAAATCCATCAAGCAAGTCGAGGCTCCTAACATGTTTCATGGGTATCACGGGATTGCTTGGCATGCAGTGATGGGGGAATCGGGCCTCATCTCGCTTTTGGGGGAAGTCTCATGTTTTTTTGTCGAGTTGCGGCGGGGACCTGGGATATATACTCGAGTTACGGAGGGATGGCCCTTCAACACTCGTGTTTCCCCAGTGACGTCAGGACTCTGTCAAGTTACGAGGGACACTCAGGAATCTCTTCGAGGCTTGTAGGGCCAAAGGGACGCTTCCTTGATGTGAGGCGGGAGACCCAGGGTCCCTTTCCAGTAGCTCAGGGATATGGGGATTCCTCTCAATGTTCAAGAGGAGTCAGGCATCGTCACCTTTTGACAAAGTGAACTCTGCTGCCGCTCGAGGTGTCAAAGGCATGTGAGGCATTCCATCGAAAGGAGTCGGGGACCTAGGCCTATTTCTATGGACTCCACAGGGGATTCATACATCCCTTCAACTTGTGAGATGATAGAGGAGCCTGTATTCAAGTCACTGTAAGGAAACCCAGCCTCCTTTTGAGTCAGGGCTTCTCGGTGTATATTCCACTTGAGGCAGCAAACTCAGGGTCCCTCCCTCACACTACTGCTGAGAGAAGCCTCTCTTGAGGGGATTGTGGAAAGTAGGCATCCTTCTTGAGTCTAAGCCAGGCAATCAGCTCTCATCTCCAGGCAATTTGGGGTCCACGAGCATCACTGGAGAATGGCTCTATGAACTTGGTATTCCTCTAGACTTGGCACGTTTTTCTCGGGGAACCTCTGGAGTTGCCTAAAGGAAGTCAAGCCACCGTCGAGTTTGATGTGGAACGTGGATGGCTCTGGAGTCAAGCCAGGGGTATTGGGACTTATCTCGAGTTGATTGGGGGCACATGGAGCTCCTTCGCGATACTGGTGTAACCTCAGAGTCCCTCGGTACTGGTGACAGTTTTCTTGAGGATTGTCTCGAGATACATCATCAGGCAAGTGGAGGCTCCTAACATGTTTCATGGGGGTCACGGATTGCTCTGCATGCAGTGCAGGAGAGTCATTCCTCATCTCGCTTTGAGGGGAAGTCTCATGGTTACTTTCGAGTTGCGGTGGGTACCTGGGGTATATTCTCGAGATACGGCGGGGATGGCCCTTCAACACTCGTGTTTGTCCAGTGACGTCAGGACACCTGTCTTCTTATGAGGGAAACCTCAGGAATCTCTTCGAGGCTTGGTATGGCCAAAGGGACGCTTCTCGAAGTGAGGCGGGAGAACCAGGGTCCCTTTGCATTAGCCACATGGACATTGGGATTCTTGTGAATGTTCAAGAGGAGTCAGGCATCGTCAGCTTTTGAAGCAGTGAACTCTGCCTGCCGCTCATGGTGTCAAAGGTCTGTGAGGCATTCCGTTGAAAGGAGTCGGTTACCTAGGCCTTTCTCTAGTGACTCCACATGGGACTCAGACAACCGTTCACCTTGTGAGATGAAAGAGGAGCCTGTATTCAAGCCACTGAAAGAAAACGGCCTCCTTTGAGTCAGGCCTTCTCGGTGTATATTCCAATTGAGGCAACAAAATTCAGGGTCCCTCCCTCACAACTACTGCTGAGAGAGCCTCTTTGAGGGGCTTGTGGAAAGTTGACATAAGTCTTGAGTCTAAGCCAGGCCATCAACTCTCATCTCCAGGCAATTTGGGGTCCACTGAGCATACGTGGAGTTGCTCTGCTGAACTTGGTATTCTCTAGGCTTGGCACGTTTTTTCTCGGGGGACCTCTGGAGTTTCCTAAAAGAAGTCAAGCCACTGGTCGTGTTTGATGGGGAACAGGGGATGGCTCTGGAGTCAAGGCAGGGAAATCCTGCCTCATATCGAGTTGAATTGGGGTACATGGAACTCCTTCGGGATGCTTGTGTGACCTCAGTTTCCCTCTTTACTTGTGACAGTGATCTTGTGGACTGTCTCGAGATCCATCAATCAAGTCGAGGCTCCTTATATGTTTCATGGGGATCAAGGGATTGCTGTGCATGCAGTGCAGGGGAATCGGGTGCCTAATCTCGCTTTGATGGGGGGAAGTGTCATGGTTTTTCTCGAGTTGCGTCGGGGACCTGACGTATAAAACTCGAGTTACGGCAGGGATGGCCCTTCAACACTCCTGTTTTCCCAGCAACGTCAGGACTCCTGTCGAGTTACGAGGGACACCTCAGGAATATCTTCGAGGATAGGCAGGGCCAAAGGGACGCTTCTCGAGGTAACACGTGAGACCCAGTGTCCCTTTCCAGTAGCCACTCCTGTCAATGTTCAAGAGGAGTCAGGCATCGTCACCTTTTGAAGCAGTGAACTCTGCGTGCTGCTCGAGGTGTCAAAGGCATGTGAGGCATTCCGTCGAAAGGAGAGTCGGGGACCTATGGCTTTCTCTAGGGACTCCACTGGGGATTCAGACATCCCTTCACCTTGTGAGATGAAGATGAGCCTGTATTCAAGTCACTGTAAGGAAACCCAGCATCCTTTCGAGTCAGGGCTTCTCAGTGTATTATCCACTTGAGGCAGCAAACTCAGGGTCCCTCCCTCACACCTACTGCTGAGAGAAGCCTCCCTTGAGGGGCTTGTGGAAAGTAGGCATCCTTCTTGAGTCTAAGCCAGGCAATCAGCTCTCATCTCCAGGCAATTTGGGGTCCAAGGAACATTCCTCGTGTTGCTCTGCTGAACTTGGTATTTCTCTAGGCTTGGCACGTTTTTCTCTGGGAAGCTCTGGAGATGCCTAAAGGAAGTCAAACCACTGGTCGTGTTTGATGTGGAACGCGAGATGGCTCTCGAGTCAAGGCAGGGAAATCAGGCCTCATCTCGTGTTGATTTGTAGTACATGGAGCTCCTTCGCCATGCTGGTGTGACCTCAGGGTCCCTCTGTACTTGTGACAGTCTTCTTGCGGATTGTCTCGAGATCCATCAAGCAAGTCGAGGCTCCTTACATGTTTCATGGGGATCACGTGATTGCTCTGCATGCAGTGCAGAGAATGGTGCCTCATCTCGCTTTGAGGGGAAAGTGTCATTGTTTTTTCTCGAGTTGCGGTGCGGACCTGGGGTATATTCTCGAGTTACGGTGGGGATGGCACTTAAACAGTCGTGTTTCTCCAGCGACGTCAGGACTCCTGTCGAATTACGAGGGATCCCTCAGGAATCTTTTCGAGGCTTGGCAGGGCCAAAGGGACACTTCTCGAGTGTGAGGCGGGGGACCAAGGGACCCTTTCCAGTAGCCACAGGGATATGGGGATTCCTGTCAATGTTCAAGAGGGGTCAGGTATCGTCACCTTTTGAAGCAGTGAACTCTGCGTGCCGCTCAACGTGTCAAAGGCATGTGAGGCATTCCGTCGAAAGGAGTCGGGGACCTAGGGCTTTCTCTAGGGACTCCACAGGGGATTCAGTCATCCCTTCACCTTGTGAGATGATAGAGGAGCCTGTATTCAAGTCACTGTAGGAAACCCAGCCTCCTTTCGAGTCAGGGCTTCTCAGTGTATATTCCACTTGAGGCAGCAAACTCAGGGTCCCTCCCTAACACCTACTGCTGAGAGAAGCTCCTTCGCTAGAAGGGCTTGTGGAAAGTAGGCATCCTTCTTGTTTCTAAGCCAGGCAATCAGCTCTCATCTCCAGGCAATTTGGGTTCCATGAATCATTTCTCGACTGGCTGTATGAACTTAGTATCCCTCTAGCTTGGCACGTTGTTCTCAGGGAATCTCTTTAGTTGCATAAAGGTAGTCAAGCCACTGTCGTGTTCGATGGGGAATGGGGGATGGGGCTGGAGTCAAGGCAGGGGAATCAGGCCTCATCTCGACTTGATGTGGGGTACATGGAGCTTCCTTCGTGGTGCTTGTGTGACCTCAGGTCCCTCTCTAATTGTGACAGTGTTCTTGCAGATTGTCTGGAGATCCATCAAGCAAGTCGAGGTCCTTACATGTTTCCTGGGGATCACGGGATTACTCTGCATGCATTGCAGGGAATCGGGCCTCATCTCGCTTTGAGGGGTAAGTCTCATTGTTTTTCTCAAGTTGCGGCGGGGACCAGGGGTATATTATCGAGTTATGGCGGGGATGGCCCTTCAAGAATCGTGATAGTGCAGCAACGTCATGACTCCTGTCTAGTTATGAAGGACACCTCAGGAATCTCTTCGAGGCTTGGCAGGGCCAAAGGGACGCTTCTCGATGTGAGGCAGGAGACCCAACGTCCCTTTCCAGTAGCCACAGGGATATTGGGATTCCTCTCAATGTTCAAGAGGAGTCAGCCATCGTCACCTTTTGAAGCAGTGAACTCTGCGTGCTTCTCGAGGTGTCAAAGGCATGTGAGTAATTCCATCGAAAGGAGTCGGGGTCTTAGGGTTTCTCTAGTGACTCCACTGGGGATTCGGACATCCCTTCACCTTGTAAGATGAAAGATGAGCCTGTATTCAAGCCACTGCAAGGAAACCCGGCCTCCTTTAAAGTCTTGGATTCTCGGTGTATATTCCACTTGAGGCATAAAACTCAGGGTCCCTTCCTCACACCTACTGATGAGAGAAGCCCCCCCTTGAGGGGCTTGTGGAAAGTTGGCATATGTCTTGGGTCTAAGCCAGGCAATCAGCTCTCAATTCCAGGCAATTTGCGTTCCACGGAGCATTTCTCATGTTGCTCTGCTGAACTTGGTATTCCTCTAGGCTTGTCAGGTTGTTCTCGCGGAACCTCTAGAGTTACCTAAAGAAAGTCAAGCCACTGGTCGTGTTTGCTGGGAATCGGAGTACTGCTCAGGAGTCAAATAAAGGGAAGCGGGCCTCATCTCAAGTTCATTTGGGGTACATGGAGCCCCTTCGTGATGCTTGTGTGACCTGAGGGTTCCTCTCTACTTGTGACAGTTTTCTTGGGGATTGTCTCGAGGTCCATCAAGCAAGTCGAGGCTTCTTACATGTTTCATGCGAATCACGGGATTGGTCTGCATGCATTGAAGGGGAATCGGGCCTCATCTCGCTTGGGGGGGAAGTCTCATGTTTTTTTCTTGAGTTGCGGCGGGGACCTGGGGTATATACTCGAGTTACGGAGGGGATGGCCCTTCAACACTCGTGTTTCCCCAGAGACATCAGGACTCCTGTCGAGTTACGAGGGACACCTCAGGAATCTCTGCGAGGCTTGGCAGGGCCAAAGGGACTCTTCTTGAGGTGAGGCGGGAGACCCAGGGTCACTTTCCAGTAGCTCAGGGATATGGGGATTCCTCTCAATGTTCAAGAGGAGTCAGGCATCGTCATCTTTTGACAAAGTGAACTCTGCCTGCCGCTCGAGGTGTCAAAGGCGTGTGAGGCATTCCATCGAAAGGAGTCGGGGACCTAGGCCTATTTCTATGGACTCCACAGGGGATTGAAACATTCCTTCAACTTGTGAGATGATAGAGTATCCTGTATTCAAGTCACTGTAAGGAAACACAGCCTCCTTTCTAGTCAGGGCTTCTCGGTGTATATTCCACTTGAGGCAGCAAACTCAGGGTCCCTCCCTCACAACTACTGTTGAGAGAAGCCATCTCTTGAGGGGATTGTGGAAAGTAGGCATCCTTCTTGAGTCTAGGCCAGGCAATCAGCTCTCATCTCCAGGCAATTTGGGGTCCACGGAGCATTCCTCCAGTGGCTCTATGAACTTGGTATTCCTCTAGACTTGGCACGTTTTTTTCTCGGGGAACCTCTGGAGTTGCCTAAAGGAAGTCAAGCCACTGTCGAGTTTGATGTGGAACGTGGGATGGCTCTGGAGTCAAGCCAGGGGTATTGGGACTTATCTCGAGTTGATTGGGGGCACATGGAGCTCCTTCGCGATACTGGTGTAACCTCAGAGTCCCTCGGTACTGGTGACAGTTTTCTTGAGGATTGTCTCGAGATACATCAGGCAAGTGGAGGCTCCTAACATGTTTCTTGGGGGTCACGGGATTGCTCTGCATGCAGTGCAGGAGAGTCGTTCCTCATCTCGCTTTGAGGGGGAAGTCTCATGGTTACTTTCGAGTTGCGGTGCGTACCTGGGGTATATTCTCGAGATACGGCGGGGATGGCCCTTCAACACTCGTGTTTGTCCAGTGACGTCAGGACACCTGTCTTCTTATGAGGGAAACCTCAGGAATCTCTTCGAGGCTTGGTATGGCCAAAGGGACGCTTCTCGAAGTGAGGCGGGAGAACCAGGGTCCCTTTGCATTAGCCACATGGACATTGGGATTCTTGTGAATGTTCAAGAGGAGTCAGGCATCGTCAGCTTTTGAAGCAGTGAACTCTGCCTGCCGCTCATGGTGTCAAAGGTCTGTGAGGCATTCCGTTGAAAGGAGTCGGTTACCTAGGCCTTTCTCTAGTGACTCCACATGGGACTCAGACAACCGTTCACCTTGTGAGATGAAAGAGGAGCCTGTATTCAAGCCACTGAAAGGAAACGCGGCCTCCTTTTGAGTCAGGCCTTCTCGGTGTATATTCCAATTGAGGCAACAAATTCAGGGTCCCTCCCTCACAACTACTGCTGAGAGAGGCCTCTTTGAGGGGCTTGTGGAAAGTTGACATAAGTCTTGAGTCTAAGCCAGGCCATCAACTCTCATCTCCAGGCAATTTGGGGTCCACTGAGCATACGTGGAGCTGCTCTGCTGAACTTGGTATTCCTCTAGGCTTGGCACGTTTTTCTCGGGGGACCTCTGGAGTTTCCTAAAAGAAGTCAAGCCACTGGTCGTGTTTGATGGGGAACAGGGGATGGCTCTGGAGTCAAGGCAGGGAAATCCTGCCTCATATCGAGTTGAATTGGGGTACATGGAACTCCTTCGGGATGCTTGTGTGACCTCAGTTTCCCTCTTTACTTGTGACAGTGATCTTGTGGACTGTCTCGAGATCCATCAATCAAGTCGAGGCTCCTTATATGTTTCATGGGGATCAAGGGGGATTGCTGTGCATGCAGTGCAGGGGAATCGGGACTAATCTCGCTTTGATGGGGGAAGTGTCATGGTTTTTCTCGAGTTGCGTCGGGGACCTGACGTATAAACTCGAGTTACGGCAGGGATGGCCCTTCAACACTCCTGTTTTCCCAGCAACGTCAGGACTCCTGTCGAGTTACGAGGGACACCTCAGGAATATCTTCGAGGATAGGCAGGGCCAAAGGGACGCTTCTCGAGGTAACACGTGAGACCCAGTGTCCCTTTCCAGTAGCCACAGGGATTTTGAGATTCCTGTCAATGTTCAAGAGGAGTCAGGCATCGTCACCTTTTGAAGCAGTGAACTCTGCGTGCTGCTCGAGGTGTCAAAAGCATGTGAGTCATTCCGTCGAAAGGAGTCGGGGACCTATGGCTTTCTCTAGGGACTCCACTGGGGATTCAGACATCCCTTCACCTTGTGAGATGAAAGATGAGCCTGTATTCAAGCCACTGTAAGGAAACCCAGCATCCTTTCGAGTCAGGGCTTCTCAGTGTATTATCCACTTGAGGCAGCAAGCTCAGGGTCCCTCCCTCACACCTACTGCTGAGAGCAGCCTCCCCTTGAGGGGCTTGTGGAAAGTAGGAGTCCTTCTTGAGTCTAAGCCAGGCAATCAGCTCTCATCTCCAGGCAATTTGGGGTCCAAGGAACATTCCTCGTGTTGCTCTGCTGAACTTGGTATTTCTCTAGGCTTGGCACGTTTTTCTCTGGGAAGCTCTGGAGATGCCTAAAGGAAGTCAAACCACTGGTCGTGCTTGATGTGGAACGCGAGATGGCTCTCGAGTCAAGGCAGGGAAATCAGGCCTCATATTGTGTTGATTTGTAGTACATGGAGCTCCTTGGCCATGCTGGTGTGACCTCAGGGTCCCTCTGTACTTGTGACAGTCTTCTTGCGGATTGTCTCGAGATCCATCAAACAAGTAGAGGCTCCTTACATGTTTCATGGGGATCACGTGATTGCTCTGCATGCAGTGCCAGAGAATGGTGCCTCATCTCGCTTTGAGGGGAAAGTGTAATGTTTTTTCTCGAGTTGCGGTGCGGACCTGGGTTATATTCTCGAGATACGGTGGGGATGGCACTTAAACAGTCGTGTTTCTCCAGCGACGTCAGGACTCCTGTCGAATTACGAGGGATCCCTCAGGAATATTTTCGAGGCTTGGCAGGGCCAAAGGGACACTTCTCGAGGTGAGGCGGGGGACCAAGGGACCCTTTCCAGTAGCTCAGGGATATGGGGATTCCTGTCAATGTTCAAGAGGGGTCAGGTATCGTCACCTTTTGAAGCAGTGAACTCTGCGTGCCGCTCAACGTGTCAAAGGCATGTGAGGCATTCCGTCGAAAGGAGTCGGGGACCTAGGGCTTTCTCTAGGGACTCCACAGGGGATTCAGTCATCCCTTCACCTTGTGAGATGATAGAGGAGCCTGTATTCAAGTCACTGTAGGAAACCCAGCCTCCTTTCGAGTCAGGGCTTCTCAGTGTATATTCCACTTGAGGCAGCAAACTCAGGGTCCCTCCCTAACACCTACTGCTGAGAGAAGCCTTCGCTAGAAGGGCTTGTGGAAAGTAGGCATCCTTCTTGTTTCTAAGCCAGGCAATCAGCTCTCATCTCCAGGCAATTTGGGTTCCATGAATCATTTCTCGACTGGCTGTATGAACTTAGTATCCCTCTAGACATGGCACGTTGTTCTCAGGGAATCTCTTTAGTTGCATAAAGGTAGTCAAGCCACTGTCGTGTTCGATGGGGAATGGGGGATGGGGCTGGAGTCAAGGCAGGGGAATCAGGCCTCATCTCGACTTGATGTGGGGTACATGGAGCTCCTTCGTGGTGCTTGTGTGACCTCAGAGTCCCTCTCTAATTGTGATAGTGTTCTTGCAGATTGTCTGGAGATCCATCAAGCAAGTCGAGGTCCTTACATGTTTCCTGGGGATCACGGGATTACTCTGCATGCATTGCAGGGAATCGGGCCTCATCTCGCTTTGAGGGGTAAGTCTCATTGTTTTTCTCAAGTTGCGGCGGGGACCAGGGGTATATTATCGAGTTATGGCGGGGATGGCCCTTCAAGATCGTGATAGTGCAGCAACGTCATGACTCCTGTCTAGTTATGAAGGACACCTCAGGAATCTCTTCGAGGCTTGGCAGGGCCAAAGGGACGCTTCTCGATGTGAGGCAGGAGACCCAACGTCCCTTTCCAGTAGCCACAGGGATATTGGGATTCCTCTCAATGTTCAAGAGGAGTCAGCCATCGTCACCTTTTGAAGCAGTGAACTCTGCGTGCTTCTCGAGGTGTCAAAGGCATGTGAGTAATTCCATCGAAAGGAGTCGGGGTCTTAGGGTTTCTCTAGTGACTCCACTGGGGATTCGGACATCCCTTCACCTTGTAAGATGAAAGATGAGCCTGTATTCAAGCCACTGCAAGGAAACCCGGCCTCCTTTAAAGTCTTGGATTCTCGGTGTATATTCCACTTGAGGCATAAAACTCAGGGTCCCTTCCTCACACCTACTGATGAGAGAAGCCCCCCCTTGAGGGGCTTGTGGAAAGTTGGCATATGTCTTGGGTCTAAGCCAGGCAATCAGCTCTCAATTCCAGGCAATTTGCGTTCCACGGAGCATTTCTCATGTTGCTCTGCTGAACTTGGTATTCCTCTAGGCTTGTCAGGTTGTTCTCGCGGAACCTCTAGAGTTACCTAAAGAAAGTCAAGCCACTGGTCGTGTTTGCTGGGAATCGGAGTACTGCTCAGGAGTCAAATAAAGGGAAGCGGGCCTCATCTCAAGTTCATTTGGGGTACATGGAGCCCCTTCGTGATGCTTGTGTGACCTGAGGGTTCCTCTCTACTTGTGACAGTTTTCTTGGGGATTGTCTCGAGGTCCATCAAGCAAGTCGAGGCTTCTTACATGTTTCATGCGAATCACGGGATTGGTCTGCATGCATTGAAGGGGAATCGGGCCTCATCTCGCTTTGGGCGGGAAGTCTCATGTTTTTTCTTGAGTTGCGGCGGGGACCTGGGGTATATACTCGAGTTACGGAGGGGATGGCCCTTCAACACTCGTGTTTCCCCAGAGACATCAGGACTCCTGTCGAGTTACGAGGGACACCTCAGGAATCTCTGCGAGGCTTGGCAGGGCCAAAGGGACTCTTCTTGAGGTGAGGCGGGAGACCCAGGGTCACTTTCCAGTAGCTCAGGGATATGGGGATTCCTCTCAATGTTCAAGAGGAGTCAGGCATCGTCATCTTTTGACAAAGTGAACTCTGCCTGCCGCTCGAGGTGTCAAAGGCGTGTGAGGCATTCCATCGAAAGGAGTCGGGGACCTAGGCCTATTTCTATGGACTCCACAGGGGATTGAAACATTCCTTCAACTTGTGAGATGATAGAGTATCCTGTATTCAAGTCACTGTAAGGAAACACAGCCTCCTTTCTAGTCAGGGCTTCTCGGTGTATATTCCACTTGAGGCAGCAAACTCAGGGTCCCTCCCTCACAACTACTGTTGAGAGAAGCCATCTCTTGAGGGGATTGTGGAAAGTAGGCATCCTTCTTGAGTCTAGGCCAGGCAATCAGCTCTCATCTCCAGGCAATTTGGGGTCCACGGAGCATTCCTCCAGTGGCTCTATGAACTTGGTATTCCTCTAGACTTGGCACGTTTTTCTCGGGGAACCTCTGGAGTTGCCTAAAGGAAGTCAAGCCACTGTCGAGTTTGATGTGGAACGTGGGATGGCTCTGGAGTCAAGCCAGGGGTATTGGGACTTATCTCGAGTTGATTGGGGGCACATGGAGCTCCTTCGCGATACTGGTGTAACCTCAGAGTCCCTCGGTACTGGTGACAGTTTTCTTGAGGATTGTCTCGAGATACATCAGGCAAGTGGAGGCTCCTAACATGTTTCTTGGGGGTCACGGGATTGCTCTGCATGCAGTGCAGGAGAGTCGTTCCTCATCTCGCTTTGAGGGGGAAGTCTCATGGTTACTTTCGAGTTGCGGTGCGTACCTGGGGTATATTCTCGAGATACGGCGGGGATGGCCCTTCAACACTCGTGTTTGTCCAGTGACGTCAGGACACCTGTCTTCTTATGAGGGAAACCTCAGGAATCTCTTCGAGGCTTGGTATGGCCAAAGGGACGCTTCTCGAAGTGAGGCGGGAGAACCAGGGTCCCTTTGCATTAGCCACATGGACATTGGGATTCTTGTGAATGTTCAAGAGGAGTCAGGCATCGTCAGCTTTTGAAGCAGTGAACTCTGCCTGCCGCTCATGGTGTCAAAGGTCTGTGAGGCATTCCGTTGAAAGGAGTCGGTTACCTAGGCCTTTCTCTAGTGACTCCACATGGGACTCAGACAACCGTTCACCTTGTGAGATGAAAGAGGAGCCTGTATTCAAGCCACTGAAAGGAAACGCGGCCTCCTTTTGAGTCAGGCCTTCTCGGTGTATATTCCAATTGAGGCAACAAATTCAGGGTCCCTCCCTCACAACTACTGCTGAGAGAGGCCTCTTTGAGGGGCTTGTGGAAAGTTGACATAAGTCTTGAGTCTAAGCCAGGCCATCAACTCTCATCTCCAGGCAATTTGGGGTCCACTGAGCATACGTGGAGCTGCTCTGCTGAACTTGGTATTCCTCTAGGCTTGGCACGTTTTTCTCGGGGGACCTCTGGAGTTTCCTAAAAGAAGTCAAGCCACTGGTCGTGTTTGATGGGGAACAGGGGATGGCTCTGGAGTCAAGGCAGGGAAATCCTGCCTCATATCGAGTTGAATTGGGGTACATGGAACTCCTTCGGGATGCTTGTGTGACCTCAGTTTCCCTCTTTACTTGTGACAGTGATCTTGTGGACTGTCTCGAGATCCATCAATCAAGTCGAGGCTCCTTATATGTTTCATGGGGATCAAGGGATTGCTGTGCATGCAGTGCAGGGGAATCGGGACTAATCTCGCTTTGATGGGGGAAGTGTCATGGTTTTTCTCGAGTTGCGTCGGGGACCTGACGTATAAACTCGAGTTACGGCAGGGATGGCCCTTCAACACTCCTGTTTTCCCAGCAACGTCAGGACTCCTGTCGAGTTACGAGGGACACCTCAGGAATATCCTTCGAGGATAGGCAGGGCCAAAGGGACGCTTCTCGAGGTAACACGTGAGACCCAGTGTCCCTTTCCAGTAGCCACAGGGATTTTGAGATTCCTGTCAATGTTCAAGAGGAGTCAGGCATCGTCACCTTTTGAAGCAGTGAACTCTGCGTGCTGCTCGAGGTGTCAAAAGCATGTGAGTCATTCCGTCGAAAGGAGTCGGGGACCTATGGCTTTCTCTAGGGACTCCACTGGGGATTCAGACATCCCTTCACCTTGTGAGATGAAAGATGAGCCTGTATTCAAGCCACTGTAAGGAAACCCAGCATCCTTTCGAGTCAGGGCTTCTCAGTGTATTATCCACTTGAGGCAGCAAGCTCAGGGTCCCTCCCTCACACCTACTGCTGAGAGCAGCCTCCCCTTGAGGGGCTTGTGGAAAGTAGGAGTCCTTCTTGAGTCTAAGCCAGGCAATCAGCTCTCATCTCCAGGCAATTTGGGGTCCAAGGAACATTCCTCGTGTTGCTCTGCTGAACTTGGTATTTCTCTAGGCTTGGCACGTTTTTCTCTGGGAAGCTCTGGAGATGCCTAAAGGAAGTCAAACCACTGGTCGTGCTTGATGTGGAACGCGAGATGGCTCTCGAGTCAAGGCAGGGAAATCAGGCCTCATATTGTGTTGATTTGTAGTACATGGAGCTCCTTGGCCATGCTGGTGTGACCTCAGGGTCCCTCTGTACTTGTGACAGTCTTCTTGCGGATTGTCTCGAGATCCATCAAACAAGTAGAGGCTCCTTACATGTTTCATGGGGATCACGTGATTGCTCTGCATGCAGTGCCAGAGAATGGTGCCTCATCTCGCTTTGAGGGGAAAGTGTAATGTTTTTTCTCGAGTTGCGGTGCGGACCTGGGTTATATTCTCGAGATACGGTGGGGATGGCACTTAAACAGTCGTGTTTCTCCAGCGACGTCAGGACTCCTGTCGAATTACGAGGGATCCCTCAGGAATATTTTCGAGGCTTGGCAGGGCCAAAGGGACACTTCTCGAGGTGAGGCGGGGGACCAAGGGACCCTTTCCAGTAGCTCAGGGATATGGGGATTCCTGTCAATGTTCAAGAGGGGTCAGGTATCGTCACCTTTTGAAGCAGTGAACTCTGCGTGCCGCTCAACGTGTCAAAGGCATGTGAGGCATTCCGTCGAAAGGAGTCGGGGACCTAGGGCTTTCTCTAGGGACTCCACAGGGGATTCAGTCATCCCTTCACCTTGTGAGATGATAGAGGAGCCTGTATTCAAGTCACTGTAGGAAACCCAGCCTCCTTTCGAGTCAGGGCTTCTCAGTGTATATTCCACTTGAGGCAGCAAACTCAGGGTCCCTCCCTAACACCTACTGCTGAGAGAAGCCTTCGCTAGAAGGGCTTGTGGAAAGTAGGCATCCTTCTTGTTTCTAAGCCAGGCAATCAGCTCTCATCTCCAGGCAATTTGGGTTCCATGAATCATTTCTCGACTGGCTGTATGAACTTAGTATCCCTCTAGACATGGCACGTTGTTCTCAGGGAATCTCTTTAGTTGCATAAAGGTAGTCAAGCCACTGTCGTGTTCGATGGGGAATGGGGGATGGGGCTGGAGTCAAGGCAGGGGAATCAGGCCTCATCTCGACTTGATGTGGGGTACATGGAGCTCCTTCGTGGTGCTTGTGTGACCTCAGAGTCCCTCTCTAATTGTGATAGTGTTCTTGCAGATTGTCTGGAGATCCATCAAGCAAGTCGAGGTCCTTACATGTTTCCTGGGGATCACGGGATTACTCTGCATGCATTGCAGGGAATCGGGCCTCATCTCGCTTTGAGGGGTAAGTCTCATTGTTTTTCTCAAGTTGCGGCGGGGACCAGGGGTATATTATCGAGTTATGGCGGGGATGGCCCTTCAAGAATCGTGATAGTGCAGCAACGTCATGACTCCTGTCTAGTTATGAAGGACACCTCAGGAATCTCTTCGAGGCTTGGCAGGGCCAAAGGGACGCTTCTCGATGTGATGAGGCAGGAGACCCAACGTCCCTTTCCAGTAGCCACAGGGATATTGGGATTCCTCTCAATGTTCAAGAGGAGTCAGCCATCGTCACCTTTTGAAGCAGTGAACTCTGCGTGCTTCTCGAGGTGTCAAAGGCATGTGAGTAATTCCATCGAAAGGAGTCGGGGTCTTAGGGTTTCTCTAGTGACTCCACTGGGGATTCGGACATCCCTTCACCTTGTAAGATGAAAGATGAGCCTGTATTCAAGCCACTGCAAGGAAACCCGGCCTCCTTTAAAGTCTTGGATTCTCGGTGTATATTCCACTTGAGGCATAAAACTCAGGGTCCCTTCCTCACACCTACTGATGAGAGAAGCCCCCCCTTGAGGGGCTTGTGGAAAGTTGGCATATGTCTTGGGTCTAAGCCAGGCAATCAGCTCTCAATTCCAGGCAATTTGCGTTCCACGGAGCATTTCTCATGTTGCTCTGCTGAACTTGGTATTCCTCTAGGCTTGTCAGGTTGTTCTCGCGGAACCTCTAGAGTTACCTAAAGAAAGTCAAGCCACTGGTCGTGTTTGCTGGGAATCGGAGTACTGCTCAGGAGTCAAATAAAGGGAAGCGGGCCTCATCTCAAGTTCATTTGGGGTACATGGAGCCCCTTCGTGATGCTTGTGTGACCTGAGGGTTCCTCTCTACTTGTGACAGTTTTTTGGGGATTGTCTCGAGGTCCATCAAGCAAGTCGAGGCTTCTTACATGTTTCATGCGAATCACGGGATTGGTCTGCATGCATTGAAGGGGAATCGGGCCTCATCTCGCTTTGGGCGGGAAGTCTCATGTTTTTTTCTTGAGTTGCGGCGGGGACCTGGGGTATATACTCGAGTTACGGAGGGGATGGCCCTTCAACACTCGTGTTTCCCCAGAGACATCAGGACTCCTGTCGAGTTACGAGGGACACCTCAGGAATCTCTGCGAGGCTTGGCAGGGCCAAAGGGACTCTTCTTGAGGTGAGGCGGGAGACCCAGGGTCACTTTCCAGTAGCTCAGGGATATGGGGATTCCTCTCAATGTTCAAGAGGAGTCAGGCATCGTCATCTTTTGACAAAGTGAACTCTGCCTGCCGCTCGAGGTGTCAAAGGCGTGTGAGGCATTCCATCGAAAGGAGTCGGGGACCTAGGCCTATTTCTATGGACTCCACAGGGGATTGAAACATCCCTTCAACTTGTGAGATGATAGAGTATCCTGTATTCAAGTCACTGTAAGGAAACACAGCCTCCTTTCTAGTCAGGGCTTCTCGGTGTATATTCCACTTGAGGCAGCAAACTCAGGGTCCCTCCCTCACAACTACTGTTGAGAGAAGCCATCTCTTGAGGGGATTGTGGAAAGTAGGCATCCTTCTTGAGTCTAGGCCAGGCAATCAGCTCTCATCTCCAGGCAATTTGGGGTCCACGGAGCATTCCTCCAGTGGCTCTATGAACTTGGTATTCCTCTAGCTTGGCACGTTTTTCTCGGGGAACCTCTGGAGTTGCCTAAAGGAAGTCAAGCCACTGGTCGTGTTTGATGTGGGAACGTGGGATGGCTCTGGAGTCAAGGCAGGGGTATTCGGGCCTCATCTCGAGTTGATTTGGGGTACATGGAGCTCCTTCGCGATGCTGGTGTAACCTCAGGGTCCCTCTGTACTTGTGACAGTTTCTTGCGGATTGTCTCGAGATCCATCAGGCAAGTCGAGGCTCCTTACATGTTTCATGGGGGATCACGGGATTGCTCTGCATGCAGTGCAGAGAGAGTCGGGCCTCATCTCGCTTTGAGGGGGAAGTCTCATGGTTTTTTTCGAGTTGCGGTGCGGACCTGGGGTATATTCTCGAGATACGGCGGGGATGGCCCTTCAACACTCGTGTTTGTCCAGCGACGTCAGGACTCCTTTCGAGTTATGAGGGACACCTCAGGAATCTCTTCGAGGCTTGGCAGGGCCAAAGGGACGCTTCTCGAGTGAGGCGGGAGAGACCAGGGTCCCTTTCCAGTAGCCACAGGATATTGGGATTCCTGTCAATGTTCAAGAGGAGTCAGGCATCGTCACCTTTTGAAGCAGTGAACTCTGCCTGCCGCTCGAGGTGTCAAAGGCATGTGAGGCATTCCGTCGAAAGGAGTCGGGGACCTAGGCCTTTTTCTAGGGACTCCACTGGGGATTCAGACATCCCTTCACCTTGTGAGATGAAAGAGGAGCCTGTATTCAAGCCACTGCAAGGAAACCAGCCTCCTTTCGAGTCAGGGCTTCTCGGTGTATATTCCACTTGAGGCAGCAAATCTCAGGGTCCCTCCCTCACAACTACTGCTGAGAGAAGCCTCTTTGAGGGGCTTGTGGAAAGTTGGCATCCTTCTTGAGTCTAAGCCAGGCAATCAGCTCTCATCTCCAGGCAATTTTGGGGTCCAAGGAGCATACCTGGAGTTGCTCTTCTGAACTTGGTATTCCTCTAGGCTTGGCACGTTTTTCTCGGGGAACCTCTGGAGTTTCCTAAAGGAAGTCAAGCCACTGGTCGTGTTTGATGTGGAATCGGGGGATGGCTCTGGAGTCAAGGCAGGGGAATCCTGCCTCATCTCGAGTTGATTTGGGGTACATGGACTCCTTCGCGATGTTGGTGTGACCTCAGCTTCCCTCTTACTTGTGACAGTGATCTTGCGGTCTGTCTCGAGATCCATCAAGCAAGTCGAGGCTCCTTACATGTTTCATGGGGATCACGGGATTGCTTGCATGCAGTGCATGGGGAATCGGGCCTCATCTCGCTTTTTGGGGGGAAGTCTCATGGTTTTTTCTCGAGTTGCGTGCGGGGACCTGGGGTATATTACTCGAGTTACGGCGGGGATGGCCCTTCAACACTCGTGTTTTCCCCAGCGACGTCAGGACTCCTGTCGAGTTACGAGGGACACCTCAGGAATCTCTTCGAGGCTTGGCAGGGCCAAAGGGACGCTTCTCGAGGTGAGGCGGGAGACCCAGGGTCCCTTTCCAGTAGCCAGGGATATGGGGATTCCTGTCAATGTTCAAGAGGAGTCAGGCATCGTCACCTTTTGAAGCAGTGAACTCTGCGTGCCGCTCGAGGTGTCAAAGGCATGTGAGGCATTCCGTCGAAAGGAGTCGGGGACCTAGGCCTTTTCTAGGGACTCCACAGGGGATTCAGACATCCCTTCACCTTGTGAGATGAAGAGGAGCCTGTATTCAAGCCACTGTAAGGAAACCCAGCCTCCTTTCGAGTCAGGGCTTCTCGGTGTATGTTCCACTTGAGGCAGCAAACTCAGGGTCCCTCCCTCACACCTACTGCTGAGAGAAGCCTTCTCTTGAGGGGCTTGTGGAAAGTAGGCATCCTTCTTGAGTCTAAGCCAGGCAATCAGCTCTCATCTCCAGGCAATTTGGGGTCCACGGATCACTCCTCGAGTTGCTCTATGAACTTGGTATTCCTCTAGGCTTGGCACGTTTTTCTCGGGGAACCTCTGGAGTTGCCTAAAAGAAGTCAAGCCACTGTCGTGTTTGATGGGAACGTGGGGATGGCTCTGGAGTCAAGGCAGGGAATATCCTGGGACTCATATCTCGAGTTGATTGGGGTACATGGAGCTCCTTCGCGATGCTGGTGTGACCTCAGAGTCCCTCTCGGTACTTGTGACAGTTTTCTTGAGGATTGTCTCGAGATCCATCAATGCAAGTCGAGGCTCCTTACATGTTTCATGGGGATCACGGGATTGCTCTGCATGCAGTGCAGGGGAATCGGGCCTCATCTCGCTTTGAGGGGGAAGTCTCATGGTTTTCTCGAGTTGCGGTGGGACCTGGGTATATATTCTCGAGTTACGGGCGGGGATGGCACTTCAACACTCGTGTTTGTCCAGCGACGTCAGGACTCCTGTCGAGTTACGAGGGACACCTCAGGAAACTCTTCGAGGCTTGGCAGGGCCAAAGGGACGCTTCTCGAGGTGAGGCGGGAGACCCAGTGTCCCTTTCCAGTAGCTACAATTATTTTGGGATTCCTGTCAATGTTCAAGAGGGTCAGGCATCGTCACCTTTGAAGCAGTGAACTCTGAGTGTCGCTCGAGGTGTCAAATGCATGTGAGTCATTCCGTCGAAAGGAGTCGGGGACCTAGGGCTTTTTCTAGGGACTCCACTGGGGATTCAGACATCCCTTCACCTTGTGAGATGAAAGATGAGCCTGTATTCAAGCCACTGTAAGGAAACCCAGCATCCTTTCGAGTCAGGGCTTCTCAGTGTATATTCCACTTGAGGCAGCAAGCTCAGGTCCCTCCCTCACACACTACTGCTGCTGAGAGCAGCTTCTCCTTGAGGGGTTTGTGAAAGTAGGAGTCCTTCTTGAGTCTAAGCCAGGCAATCAGCTCTCATCTCCAGGCAATTTGGGGTCCACGGAACATTCCTCGTGTTGCTCTGCTGAACTTGGTATTTCTCTAGGCTTGGCACGTTTTTCTCAGGGAAACTCTAGAGATGCCTAAAGGAAGTCAAACCACTGGTCGTGCTTGATGTGGAACGCGAGATGGCTCTCGAGTCAAGGCAGGGGAATCGGGCCTCATATTGTGTTGATTTGTAGTACATGGAGCTCCTTTGCCATGCTGGTGTGACCTCAGGGTCCCTCTGTACTTGTGACAGTGTTCTTGCAGATTGTCTTGAGATCCATCAAACAAGTAGAGGCTCCTTACATGTTTCATGGGGATCACGGTATTGCTCTGCATGCAGTGCCAGAGAATGGTGCCTCATCTCGCTTTGAGGGGAAAGTCTCATAGTTTTTCTCGAGTTGCGGTGCGGACCTGGGTTATATTCTCGAGATATGGCGGGGATGGAACTTCAACAGTCGTGTTTCTCCAGCGACGTCAGAACTCCTGTCGAGTTACGAGGGATCCCTCAGGAATATCTTCGAGGCTTGGCAGGGCCAAAGGGACGCTTCTCGAGGTGAGGCGGGGGACCAAGGGACCCTTTCCAGTAGCTCAGGGATATGGGGATTCCTGTCAATGTTCAAGAGGGGTCAGGTATCGTCACCTTTTGAAGCAGTGAACTCTGCGTGCCGCTCAAGGTGTCAAAGGCATGTGAGGCATTCCGTCGAAAGGAGTCGGGGACCTAGGGCTTTCTCTAGGGACTCCACAGGGGATTCACTCATCCCTTCACCTTGTGAGATGATAGAGGAGCCTGTATTCAAGTCACTGTAGGAAACCCAGCCTCCTTTCGAGTCAGGGCTTCTCGGTGTATATTCCACTTGAGGCAGCAAACTCAGGGTCCCTCCCTCACACCTACTGCTGAGAGAAGCCTTCGCTAGAAGGGCTTGTGGAAAATAGGCATCCTTCTTGTTTCTAAGCCAGGCAATCAGCTCTCATCTCCAGGCAATTTGGGTTCCATGAAGCATTTCTCGAGTGGCTCTATGAACTTAGTATCCCTCTAGACTTGGCACGTTGTTCTAGCGGAACCTCTTTAGTTGCATAAAGGAAGTCAAGCCACTGTCGTGTACGATGGGGAACGGGGGATGGCGCTGGAGTCAAGGCAGGGGAATCTGGCCTCATCTCGAGTTGATGTGGGGTACATGGAGCTCCTTCGTGGTGCTTGTGTGACCTCAGGGTCCCTCTCTAATTGTGACAGTGTTCTTGCGGATTGTCTGGAGATCCATCAAGCAAGTCGAGGTCCTTACATGTTTCATGGGGATCACGGGATTTCTCTGCATGCATTGCAGGGGAATCGGGCCTCATCTCGCTTTGAGGGGGAAGGCTCATTTTTTTTCTCAAGTTGCGGCGGGGACTAGGGGTATATTATCGAGTTATGGCGGGGATGGCCCTTCAAGAATCGTGATAGTGCAGCGACGTCATGACTCCTGTCTAGTTATGAAGGACACTTCAGGAATCTCTTTGAGGCTTGGCAGGGCCAAAGGGACGCTTCTCGATGTGAGGCAGGAGACCCAGAGTCCCTTTCCAGTAGCCACAGGGATATTGGGATTCCTCTCAATTTCTAAGAGGAGTCAGCCATCGTCACCTTTTGAAGCAGTGAACTCTGCGTGCTTCTCGAGGTGTCAAAGGCATGTGAGGAATTCCATCGAAAGAAGTCGGGGACTTAGGGTTTCTCTAGTGACTCCACTGGGGATTCGGACATCCCTTCACCTTGTGAGATGAAAGATGAGCCTGTATTCAAGCCACTGCAAGGAAACCCCGCCTCCTTTAAAGTCAGGGATTCTCGGTGTATATTCCACTTGAGGCATAAAACTCAGGGTCCCTCCCTCACACCTACTGATGAGAGAAGTCCCCCCTTGAGGGGCTTGTGGAAAGTTGGCATATTTCTTGGGTTTAAGCCAGGCAATCAGCTCTCAATTCCAGGCAATTTGCGGTCCACGGAGCATTTCTCATGTTGCTCTGCTGAACTTGGTATTCCTCTAGGCTTGGCAGGTTGTTCTCGGGGAACCTCTAGAGTTACCTAAAGAAAGTCAAGCCACTGGTCGTGTTTGCTGGGAATCGGGGTACGGCTCAGGAGTCAAATCAAGGGAAGCGGGCCTCATCTCAAGTTTATTTGGTGTACATGGAGCCCCTTCGTGATGCTTGTGTGACCTGAGGGTTCCTCGCTACTTGTGACAGTGTTCTTGGAGATTGTCTCGAGATCCATCAAGCAAGTCGAGGCTTCTTACATGTTTCATGCGAATCACGGGATTGGTCTGCATGCATTGAAGTGGAATCGGGCCTCATCTCGCTTTGGGCGGGAAGTCTCATATTTTTTCTTGAGTTGCGACGGGGACCTGGGGTATATACTCGAGTTACGGAGGGGATGGCCCTTCAACACTCGTGTTTCCCCAGAGACATCAGGACTCCTGTCGAGTTACGAGGGACACCTCAGGAATCTCTTCGAGGCTTGGCAGGGCCAAAGGGACTCTTCTTGAGGTGAGGCGGGAGACCCAGGGTCCCTTTCCAGTAGCTCAGGGATATGGGGATTCCTCTCAATGTTCAAGAGGAGTCAGGCATCGTCATCTTTTGACGAAGTGAACTCTGCGTGCCGCTCGAGGTGTCAAAGGCGTGTGAGGCATTCCATCGAAAGGAGTCGGGGACCTAGGCCTATTTCTATGGACTCCACAGGGGATTGAAACATCGCTTCACCTTGTGAGATGATAGAGTATCCTGTATTCAAGTCACTGTAAGGAAACCCAACCTCCTTTCTAGTCCAGGCTTCTCGGTGTATATTCCACTTGAGGCAGCAAACTCAGGGTCCCTCCCTCACACCTACTGTTGAGAGAAGCCATCTCTTGAGGGGATTGTGGAAAGTAGGCATCCTTCTTGAGTCTAAGCCAGGCAATCAGCTCTCATCTCCAGGCAATTTGGGGTCCACGGAGCATTCCTCCAGTCTCTCTATGAACTTGGTATTCCTCTAGACTTGGCACGTTTTTCTCAGGGAACCTCTGGAGTTGCCTAAAGGAAGTCAAGCCACTGTCGTGTTTGATGTGGAACGCGGGATGTCTCTGGAGTCATGGCAGGGGTATCGGGCCTCATCTAGAGTTGATTTGGGGTACATGGAGCTCCTTCGCGATGCTGGTGTAACCTCAGGGTCGCTCTGTACTTGTGACAGTGTTCTTGCGGATTGTCTCGAGATCCATCAGGCAAGTCGAGGCTCCTTACATGTTTCATGTGGATCACGGGATTGCTCTGCATGCAGTGCAGAAGATTCGTGCCTCATCTCGCTTTGAGGGGGAAGTCTCATGGTTTTTTTAGAGTTGCGGTGCAGACCTGGGTTATAATCTCGAGATACGGCGGGGATGGCACTTCAAAACTCGTGTTTGTCCAGCGACGTCAGGACTCCTGTCGAGTTATGAGGGACACATCCGGAATCTCTTCGAGGCTTGGCAGGGCCAAAGGGACGCTTCTCGATGTGAGGCGGGAGACACAGGGTGCCTTTCCAGTAGCCACAGGTATATTGGGATTCCTGTCAATGTTCAAGAGGAGTCAGGCATCGTCACCTTTTGAAGCAGTGAACTCTGCGTGGCGCCGAGGTGTCAAATCCATGTGAGGCATTCCGTCGAAAGGAGTCGGGGACCTAGCGCTTTTTCTAGGGACTCCACTGGGGATTCAGACATCCCTTCACCTTGTGAAATGAACGAGAAGCCTGTATTCAAGCCACTGAAAGGAAACCTGTCCTCGTTTCGAGTCAGGGCTTCTCGGTGTATATTCCACTTGAGGCAGCAATCTCAGAGTCCCTCCCTCACACCTACTGCTGAGAGAACGCTCCTCTTGAGTGGCAGATGGATAGTTGGCATACATCTTGAGTCTATGCCAGGCAATCAGCTCTCATCTCCAGGCAATTTGGAGCCCGAGGAGCATACCTGGAGTTGCTCTTCTGAACTTGGTATTCCTCTAGGCTTGGCACGTTGTTCTCGGGGAACCTCTGGAGTTGTCTAAAGGAAGTCAAGCCACTGGTCGTGTTTGATGTGGATCGGGGGATGGCTCTGGAGTCAAGGCAGGGGAATCCTGACTCATCTCGATTTAATTTTGGGTACATGAAACTCCTTCGCGATGTTGGTGTGACCTCAGCTTCCCTCTCTACTTGTGACAGTGATCTTGCGGTCTGTCTCGAGATCCATCAAGCAAGTCGAGGCTCCTTGCATGTTTCTTGGGTATCACGGGATTGCTTGGCATGCAGTGATGGGGAATCGGGCCTCATCTCGCTTTGGGGGGGAAGTCTCATGTTTTTTTGTCCAGTTGCGGCGGGGACCTGGGATATATACTCGAGTTACGGAGGTAATGGCCCTTCAACACTCGTGTTTCCCCAGCGACGTCAGGACTCTTGTCGAGTTACGAGGGACACGTCAGGAATCTCTTCGAGGCTTGGCAGGGCCAAAGGGACACTCCTTGAGGTGAGGCGGGAGACCCAGGGTCCCTTTCCAGTAGCTCAGGGATATGGGGATTCCTCTCTAAACCAAGAGGAGTCAGGCATCATCACCTTTTGACGAAGTGAACTCTGCGTGATGCTCGAGGTGTCAAAGGCATGTGAGGCATTCCATCGAAAGGAGTCGGGGACCTAGGCCTATTTCTATGGGCTCCACAGGGGATTCATACATCCCTTCAACTTGTGAGATGATACAGCATCCTGTATTCAAGTCACTGTAAGGAAACCCAGCCTCCTTTTGAGTCAGGGCTTCTCGGTGTATGTTTCACTTGAGGCAGCAAACTCAGGGTCCCTCCCTCACACCTACTGCTGAGAGAAGCCTTCTCCTCAGGGGCTTGTGGAAAGTAGGCATCCTTCTTGAGTCTAAGCCAGGCAATCAGCTCTCATCTCCAGGCAATTTGGGGTCCACGGATCACTCCTCGAATGGCTCTATGAACTTGGTATTCCTCTAGACTTGTCACGTTTGTCTCGGGGAACCTCTGGAGTTGCCTAAAGGAAGTCACGCCACTGTCGTGTTTGATGTGGAACGTGGGATGGCTCTGGAGTCAAGGCAGGGGTATTGGGACTCATCTCGAGTTGATTGGGGGCACATGGAGCTCCTTCGCGATGCTGGTGTAACCACAGAGTCCCTCAGTACTTGTGACAGTTTTCTTGAGGATTGTCTCGAGATACATCAGGCAAGTGGAGGCTCCTAACATGTTTCATGGGGATCACGGGATTGCTCTGCATGCAGTGCAGGAGAGTCGTTCCTCATCTCGCTTTGAGGGGGAAGTCTCATGATTTTTTTTCGAGTTGCGGTGCGGACTTGGTGTATATTCTCGAGATACGGCGGGGATGGCACTTCAACACTGGTGTTTGTCCAGCGACGTCAGGACTCCTGTCGAGTTAGGAGGGACACCTCCGGAAACTCTTCGAGGCTTGGTGGGGCCACAGGGACGCTTCTCGAGGTGAGGCGGGAGACAGAGTGTCCCTTTCCAGTAGCTACAAGTATATTGGGATTCCTGTCAATGTTCAAGAGGAGTCAGGCATCGTCACCTTTGAAGCAGTGTACTCTGCGTGCCGCTCGAGGTGTCAAATGCATGTGAGGCATTCCGTCAAAAGGACTCGGGGACCTAGGGCTTTTTTCTAGGGACTCCACGGGGGATTCAGACATCCCTTCACCCTGTGAAATGAACGAGGAGCCTGTATTCAAGCCACTGCAAGGAAACCCGGCCTCCTTTCGAGTCTGGGCTTCTCGGTGTATATTCCACTTGAGACAGCAAGTTCAGAGTCCCTCCCTCACCTACTGCTGAGAGAAGGCTCCTCTTGAGTGGCTGGTGGATAATTGGCATACGTCCTGAGTCTATGCCACTCAATTAGCTCTCATCTCCAGGCAATTTGGGGTCCAAGGAGCATACCTAGAGTTGCTCTTCTGAACTTGGTATTCCTCTAGGCTTGGCACGTTGTTCTCGGGGAACCTCGGGAGTTTCCTAAAGGAAGTCAAGCCACTGGTTGTGTTTGATGTGGATCGGGGGATGGCTCTGGTGTCAAGGTAGGGGAATCCTGCCTCATCTCGATTTGATTTTGGGTACATGAAAGTGTTTCCCGATGCTGGTGTGACCTCAGCTACCCTCTCTACTTGTGACAGTGATCTTGCGGTCTGTCTCGAGATCCATCAAGCAAGTCGAGGCTCCTTACATGTTTCATGGGTATCACGGGATTGCTTGGCATGCAGTGATGGGGAATCGGGCCTCATCTCGCTTTGGGGGGGAAGTCTCATGGTTTTTCTCGAGTTGCGGTGGGGACCTGGGGTATATACTCGAGTTACGGAGGGGATGGCCCTTCAACACTCGTGTTTCCCCAGCGACGTCAGGACTCTTGTCGAGTTACGAGGGACACGTCAGGAATCTCTTCGAGGCTTGGCAGGGCCAAAGGGACTCTCCTTGAGGTGAGGCGGGAGACCCAGGGTCCCTTTCCAGTAGCTCAGGGATATGGGGATTCCTCTCAATGTCCAAGAGGAGTCAGGCGTCATCACCTTTTGACGAAGTGAACTCTGCGTGCCGCTCTAGGTGTCGAAGGCATGTGAGGCATTCCATCGAAAGGAGTCGGGGACCTAGGCCTATTTCTATGGACTCCACAGGGGATTCATACATCCCTTCAACTTGTGAGATGATAGAGGATCCTGTATTTAAGTCACTGTAAGAAAACCCAGCCTCCTTTCGAGTCAGTGCTTCTCGGTGTATGTTCCACTTGAGGCAGCAAACTCAGGGTCCCTCCCTCACACCTACTGCTGAGAGAAGCCTTCTCTTTAGGGGCTTGTGGAAAGTAGGCATCCTTCTTGAGTCTAAGCCAGGCAATCAGCTCTCATCTCCAGGCAATTTGTGGTCCACGGATCACTCCTCGAATATCTCTATGAACTTGGTATTCCTCTAGACTTGGCACGTTTTTCTCGGGGAACCTCTGGAGTTGCCTAAAGGGAGTCAAGCCACTGTCGTGTTTGATGTGGAACGCGGGATGGCTCTGGAGTCAAGGCAGGGGTATCGGGACTCATCTCAATTTAATTGGGGGCACATGGAGCTCCTTCATGATGCTGGTGTAACCTCAGAGTTCCTCGGTACTTGTGACAGTTTTCTTGAGGATTGTCGCGAGATACATCAGGCAAGTGGAGGCTCCTAACATGATTCATGGGGATCACGGGATTGCTCTGCATGCAGTGCAGGAGAGTCGTGCCTCATCTCGATTTGAGGGGGAAGTCTCATGGTTATTTTCGAGTTGCGGTGCGGACCTGGGTTATATTCTCGAGATACGGCGGGGATGGCCCTTCAACACTCGTGTTTGTCCAGTGTCGTCAGGACTCCTGTCTAGTTATGAGGGAAACCTCAGGAATCTCTTCGAGGCTAGGTAGGGCCAAAGGGACGCTTCTCGAAGTGAGGCAGGAGACCCAGGGTCCCTTTGCATTAGCCACATTTTACTTGTGACAGTGTTCTTGCGGATTGTCTCGAGATCCATCAAAAAGTAGAGACTTCTTACATGTTTTATGGGGATCACGGGATTGCTCTGCATGCAGTGCCAGAGAATGGTGCCTCATCTCGCTTTGAGGGGAAAGTGTAATGTTTTTTCTCGAGTTGCGGTGCGGACCTGGGTTATAATCTTAAGATACGGCGGGGATGGCACTTCAACAGTCGTGTTTCTCCAGCGACGTCAGGACTCCTGTCGAGTTACGAGGGATTCCTCAGGAATCTCTTCGAAGTTTGGCAGGGCCAAAGGGATGCTTCCCGAGGTGAGGCGGGAGACCAAGGGACCCTTTCCAGTAGCTCAGGGATATAGGGATTCCTGTCAATGTTCAAGAGGAGTCAGGTATCTTCACCTTTTGAAGCAGTGAACTCTGCGTGCCGCTCAAGGTGTCAAGAATATGTGAGGCATTCCGTCGAAAGGAGTCGGGGACCTAGGACTTTCTCTAGGGACTCCACAGGGGATTCAATCATCCCTTCACCTTGTGAGATGATAGAGGAGCCTGTATTCAAGTCACTGTAATGAAACCCAGCCTCCTTTCGAGTCAGGGCTTCTCAGTGTATATTCCACTTGAGGCAGCAAACTCAGGGTCCCTCCCTCACACCTACTGCTGAGAGAAGCCTTTGCTAGAGGGGCTTGTGGAAAGTAGGCATCCTTCTTGTTTCTAAGCCAGGCAATCAGCTCTCATCTCCAGGCAATTTGGGTTCCACGAAGCATTTCTCGAGTGGCTCTATGAACTTAGTATCCTTCTAGACCTGGCACGTTGTTCTCGGGGAACCTCTTTAGTTACATAAAGGAAGTCAAGCCACTGTTGTGTTCGGTGTGGAACGGGGGATTGCGCTGGAGTCAAGGCAGGGGAATCGGGCCTCATCTCGAGTTGATGTGGGGTACATGGAGCTCCTTCGTGGTGCTTGTGTGACCTCAGAGTCCCTCTCTAATTGTGAAAGTGTTCTTGCGGATTGTCTGGAGATCCATCAAGCAAGTCGAGGTCCTTTCATGTTTCATGGGGATCACGGGATTGCTCTGCATGCAGTGCAGGGGAATCGGGCCTCATCTCGCTTTGAGGGGGAAGTCTCATTGTTTTTCTCGATTTGCGGCGGGGACCAGGGGTATATTATCGAGTTATGGCGGGGATGGCCCTTCTAGAATCGTGATAGTGCAGCGACGTCATGACTCCTGTCTAGTTATGAAGGAAACCTCAGGAATCTCTTCGAGGCTTGGCAGGGCCAAAGGAACGCTTCTCGAGGTGAGGCAGGAGACCCAGCGTCCCTTTCCAGTAACCACAGGGATATTGGGATTCCTCTCAATGTTCAAGAGGAGTCAGCCATCGTCACCTTTTGAAGCAGTGAACTCTGCGTGCTTCTCGAGGTGTCAAAGGCATGTGAACAATTCCATCGAAAGGAGTCGGGGACTTAGGGTTTCTCTAGTGACTCCACTGCGGATTTGGACATCCCTTCACCTTGTGAGATGAAAGATGAGCCTGTATTCAAGGCACTGCAAGGAAACCCAGCCTCCTTTAAAGTCAGGGCTTGTCGGTGTATATTCCACTTGAGGCATAAAACTCAGGGTCCCTCCCGCAAACCTACTGATAAGAAAAGCCCCCCCTTGAGGGGCTTGTGGAAAGTTGGCATATGTCTTGGGTCTAAGCCAGCCAATCAGCTCTCAATTCCAGGCAATTTGCGGTCCACGGAGCATTCCTCATATTGCTCTGCTGAACTTGGTATTTCTCTAGGCTTGGCAGGTTGTTCTCGGGGAACCTCTAGAGTTACCTAAAGAAAGTCAAGCCACTGGTCGTGTTTGCTGGGAATCGGGGTACGGCTCAGGAGTCAAATCAAGGGAAGCGGCCTCATCTCAAGTTGATTTGGGGTACATGGAGCCCCTTCGTGATGCTTGTGTCATCTGAGGGTTCCTCTCTACTTGTGATAGTGTTCCTGGGGATTGTCTCGAGATCCATCAAGCAAGTCGAGGCTTCTTACATGTTTCATGCGAATCACGGGATTGGTCTGCATGCATTGAAGGTGAATCGGGGCTCATCTCGCTTTGGGCGGGAAGTCTCATGTTTTTTCTTGAGTTGCGGCGGGGACCTGGGGTATATACTCGAGTTACGGAGGGGATGGCCCTTCAACACTCGTGTTTCCCCAGCGACGTCAGGACTCCAGTCGAGTTAGGAGGGACACCTCAGGAATCTCTTCGAGGCTTGGCAGGGCCAAAGGGACTCTTCTTGAGGTGAGGGGGGGAGACCCATCATCCCTTTCCAGCAGCTCAGGGATATGGGGATTTCTCTCAATGTTCAAGAGGAGTCAGGCATCGTCACCTTTTGACGAAGTGAACTCTGCGTGCCGCTCGAGGTGTCAAAGGCATGTGAGGCATTCCATCGAACGGAGTCGGGGACCTAGGCCTATTTCTATGGACTCCACAGGGGATTCAAACATCCCTTCACCTTGTGAGATGATAGAGGAGCCTGTATTCAAGTCACTGTAAGGAAACCCAGCCTCCTTTCGAGTCAGGGTTTCTCGGTGTATATTCCACTTGAGGCAGCAAACTCAGGGTCCCTTCCTCACACCTACTGCTGAGAGAAGCCTTCGCTAGAAGGGCTTGTGGAAAGTAGGCATCCTTCTTGTTTCTAAGCCAGGCAATCAGCTCTCATCTCCAGGCAATTTCGGTTCCACGAAGCATTTCTCGAGTGGCTTTATGAACTTAGTATTCCTCTAGACTTGGCACGTTTTTCTTGGGGAAACTCTTTAGTTGCATAAAGGAAGTCAAGCCACTGTCGTGTTCGATTCGGAACGGGGGATGGCGCTGGAGTCAAGGCAGGTGAATCGGGCCTCATCTCGAGTTAATGTGGGGTACATGGACCTCCTTCGTGGTGCTTTTGTGACCTCAGGGTCCCTCTCTAATTGTGACAGTGTTCTTGCGGATTGTCTGGAGATCCATCAAGCAAGTCGAGGTCCTTACATGTTTCATGGGGATCACGGGATTGCTCTGCATGCATTGCAGGGAAATCGGGCCTCATCTCGCTTTGAGGGGGAAGTCTCATTGTTTTTCTCGAGTTGCGGCGGGGACCAGGGGTATATTATCGAGTTATGGCGGGGATGGCCCTTCTAGAATCGTGATTGTGCAGCGACGTCAGGACTCCTGTCTAGATATGAAGGACACCTCAGTAATCTCTTCGAGGCTTGGCAGGGCCAAAGGGACGCATCTCGAGGTGAGGCGGGAGACCCAGAGTTCCTTTCCAGTAGCCACAGGGATATTGGGATTCCTCTCAATGTTCAAGAGGAGTCAGGCATCGTCACCTTTTGAAGCAGTGAACTCTGCGTGCTTCTCGAGGTGTCAAAGTCATGTGAGGCATTTCATCGAAAGGAGTCGGGGACTTAGGGTTTCTCTAGTGACTCCACTGGGGATTCGGACATCCCTTCACCTTGTGAGATGAAAGATGAGCCTGTATTCAAGCCACTGCAAGGAAACCCCGCCTCCTTTAAAGTCAGGGCTTCTCGTTGTATATTCCACTTGAGGCAGCAAACTCAGGGTCCGTCCCTCACACCTACTGCTGAGAGAAGCCCCCCCTTGAGGGGCTTGTGGAAAGTTGGCATATGTCTTGGGTCTAAGCCAGGCAATCAGCTCTCAATTCCAGGCAATTTGCGGTCCACGGTGCATTCCTCATGTTGCTCTGCTGAACTTGGTATTCCTCTAGGCTTGGCAGGTTATTCTCGGGGAACCTCTAGAGTTCCCTAAAAAAAGTCAAGCCACTGGTCGTGTTTGCTGGGAATCGGGGTACGGCTCAGGAGTCAAATCAAGGGAAGCGGGCCTCATCTCAAGTTTATTTGGGTACATGGAGCCCCTTCGTGATGCGTGTGTGATCTGAGGGTTCCTCTCTACTTGTGACTGTGTTCTTGGGGATTGTCTGGATATCCATCAAGCAAGTCGAGGCTTCGTACATGTTTCATGTGAATCACGGGATTGGTCTGCATGCATTGAAGGGGAATCGGGCCTCATCTCGCTTTGGACGGAAAGTCTCATGTTTTTTTTCTTGAGTTGCGGCGGGGACCTGTGGTATATACTCGAGTTACGGAGGGGATGGCCCTTCAACACTCGTGTTTCCCCAGCGACGTCAGGACTCCTGTCGAGTTACGAGGGACACATCAGGAATCTCTTCGAGGCTTGGCAGGGCCAAAGGGACTCTTCTTGAGGTGAGGCGGGAGACCCAGGGTCCCTTTCCAGTAGCTCAGGGATATGAGGATTCCTCTCAATGTTCAAGAGGAGTCAGGCATCGTCACCTTTTGACGAAGTGAACTCTGCGCACCGCTCGAGGTGTCAAAGGCGTGTGAGGCATTCCCTCGAAAGGAGTCGGGGACCTAGGCCTATTTCTATGGATTCCACAGGGGATTCAAACATCCCTTCACCTTGTGAGATGATAGAGGAGCCTGTATTCAAGTCACTGTAAGAAAACCCAGCCTCCATTCTAGTCAGGGCTTCTCGGTGTATATTCCACTTGAGGCAGGAAACTCAGGGTCCCTCCCTCACACTTACTGCTGAGAGAAGCCATCTTTTGAGGGGATTGTGGAAAGTAGACATCCTTCTTGAGTCTAAGCCAGGCAATCAGCTCTCATCTCCAGGCAATTTGGGGTCCACGGAGCATTCCTCCAGTGGCTCTATAAACTTGGTATTCCTCTAGACTTGGCACGTTTTTCTCAGGGAACCTCTGGAGTTGCCAAAAGGAAGTCAAGCCACTGTCGTGTTTAATGTGGAACGCGGGATGACTCTGGAGTCAAGGAAGGGGTATCGGGCCTCAACTAGAGTTGATTTGGGGTACATGGAGCTCCTTCACGATGCTGGTGTAACCTCAGGGTCGCTCTGTACTTGTGACAGTGTCCTTGCGGATTGTCTCGAGATCCATCAGGCAAGTCGAGGCTCCTTACATGTTTCATGTGGATCACGGGTTTGCTATGCATGCAGTGCAGGAGAGTCGTGCCTCATCTCGCTTTGAGGGGGAAGTCTCATGGATTTTTTAGAGTTGCGGTGCGTACCTGGATTATATTCTTGAGATACGGCGGGGATGGCACTTCAACACTCGTGTTTGTCCAGCAACGTCAGGACTCCTGTCAAGTTACGAGGGACACATCCGGAATCTCTTCGAGGCTTGGCAGGGCCAAAAGCAATGCTTCTAGATGTAAGGCGGGAGACACAGGGTGCCTTTCCAGTAGCCACAGGTTATTGGGATTCCGTCAATGTTCAAGAGCAGTCAGGCATCGTCACCTTTTGAAGCAGTGAACTCTGCGTGCCGGTCGAGGTGTCAAATGCATGTGAGGCATTCCGTCGAAAGGAGTCGGGGACCTAGGGCTTTTTCTAGGGACTCCACTGGGGATTCAGACATCCCTTCACCTTGTGAAATGAAAGAGAAGCCTGTATTCAAGCCACTGCAAGGAAATTCGGCCTCCTTTCGAGTCAGGGCTTAAGGTGTATAATCCACTTGAGGCAGCAAACTCAGGGTCCCTCCCTCACACCAAGTGCTGAGAGAAGGCTCCTCTTGAGTGGCTGGTGGATAGTTGGCATACGCCTTAAGTCTAAGCCAGGCAATCAGCTCTCATCTCCATGCCATTTGGGGTCCACGGAGCATACCTGGAGTTTCTCTTCTGCACTTGGTATTCCTCTAGGCTTGAAACGTTGTTCTCGGGGCAACTCTGGAGTTGCCTAAAGGAAGTCAAGCCACTGGTCGTCTTTGATGTGGATCGGGGGATGGCTCTGGTGTCAAGGCAGGGGAATCATGCCTCATCTCGAGTTGATTTTGGGTACATGAAACTCCTTAGCGATGCTGGTGTGACCTCAGCTTCCCTCTCTACATGTGACAGTGATCTTGTGGACTGTGTCGAGATCCATCAAGCAAGTCGAGGCTCCTTACAAGTTTCATGGTTCTCACTTGATTGCTCTGCATGCAGTGCAGGAGAATCGTGCCTCATCTCGCTTTGAGGGGGAAGTCTCATTGTTTTTTTTCGAGTTGCGTTGCGGACTTGGGTTATATTCTCGAGATAAGGCGGGGATGGCACTTCAACACTCGTGTTGTCCAGCGACGTCTGGACTCTGTCGAGTTACGAGAGACACATCCGGAATCTCTTCGAGGCTTGGCAGGGCCAAAGGGACGCTTCTCGATGTGAGGCGGGAGACACAGGGTGCCTTTCCAGTAGCCACAGGTATATTGGGATTCCTGTCAATGTTCAAGAGGAGTCAGGCATCATCACCTTTTGAAGCAGTGAACTCTGCGTGCCGCTCGAGGTGTCAAATGCATGTGAGGCATTCCCTCGAAAGGATTCGGGGACCTAGGGCTTTTTCTAGGGACTCCACTGGGAATTCAGACATCCCTTCACCTTGTGAAATGAACGAGGAGCCTGTATTCAAGACACTGCAAGGAAACCCGTCCTCGTTTCTAGTCAGGGCTTCTCGGTGTATATTCCACTTGAGGCAGCAAGCTCTGAGTCCCTCCCTTACCCCTACTGCTGAGAGAAGGCTCCTCTTGAGTGGCTGGTGGATAATTGGCATACGTCTTGAGTCTAGGCCAGGCAATCAGCTCTCATCTCCAGGCAATTTGGGGTCCAAGGAGCATACGTGGAGTTGCTCTTCTGAACTTGGTATTCCTCCAGGCTTGGCACGTTGTTCTCGGGGAACCTCTGGAGTTGCCTAAAGGAAGTCAAGCCACTGGTCGTGTTTGATGTGGATCGGGGGATGGCTCTGGAGTCAAGGCAGGGGAATCCTGGCTCATCTCGATTTGATTTTGGGTACATGAAACTCCTTCGCGATTCTGGTGTGACCTCAGCTTCCCTCTCTACTTGTGACAGTGTTTTTGAGGATTGTCTCGAGATCCATCAAGCAAGTCGAGGCTCCTTACATGTTTCATGGGGATCACGGGATTGCTCTGCATGCAATGCACGGGAATCGGGCCTCATCTCGCTTTGAGCGGGAAGTCTCATGGTTTTTCTCGAGTTGTGGCGGGGACCTGAAATATATTCTCGAGATACGGCGGGGATGGACCTTCAACACACGAGTTTGTCAAGCGATGACAGGACTCCTCTCGAGTTACAATGGACACCTCAGGAATCTCTTCGAGGCTTGGCAGGGCCAAAGGGACGCTTCTCGAAGTGACGCGGGAGACCCAGCATCCTGTTCCAGTAGCCCCAGGGGTATTGGGATTCCTGTCAATGTTCAAGAAGAGTCAGGCATCGTCATCTTTTGAAGCAGTGAACTCTGCATGCCACTCGAGGTGTGAAAGGCATGTGAGGCATTCGGTCGAAAGGAGTCGCGGCCTAGGCTTTCTCTAGGGACTCCACAGGGGCCTCAGACATCCCTTCAATTGTGAGATGATAGACGAGCCTGTATTCAAGCCTCTGCAAGGAAACTCGGCCTCCATTCGAGTCAGGGCTTCTCGGTGTATATTCCACTTGAGGCAGCAAACTCAGGATCCCACCCTCACACCTACTGCTGAGAGCAGCCTTCCCTTGAGGGTCGTATGGAAAGTTGCCATACGTCTTGAGTCTAAGCCAGGCAATCAGCTCTCATCTTCAGGCAATTTGTGGTCCACGGAGCATACCTGGAGTTGCTCAGCTGAACGTGGTATTCCTCTAGGCTTGGCACGTTGTTCTCGCGGAACCTCTGGAGTTCCTTAAAGGAAGTCAAGCCGCTGGTGGTGTTTGCTGGGGATCGGGTGTTGGCTCTGGATTCAAGACATGGGAATCGAGCCTCATCTCGTGTTGATTTGGGCTACATGGAGCTCCTTCGGGATACTGGTGTGACCTCAGTGTCCCTCTCTAGTTGTGACAGTGTTCTTGAGGATTGTCTCGAGATCCATCAAGCAAGTCGAGGCTCCTTACATGTTTCATGGGGATCACGGGATTCCTCTGCATGCAGTGCAGGGGAATCGGGCCTCATCTCTCTTTGAGGGGGAAGTCTCATGGTTTTTCTCGAGTTGCGGCGGGGACCTGAAATATATTCTGGAGATACGGCGGGGATGGACCTTCAACACACGAGTTTGTCAAGCGATGACAGGACTCCTCTCGAGTAAGAGGGACACCTCAGGAATCTCTTCGAGGCTTGGCAGGGCCAAAGGGACGCTTCTCGACGTGACGCGGGAGACCCAGCGTCCCTTTACAGTAGCCCCATGGATATTGGGATTCCTCTCAATGTTCAAGAGGAATCAGGCATCGTCACCTTTTGAAGCAGTGAACTCTGCGTGCCGCTCGTGGTGTCAAAGGCATCTGATGCATTCCGTCGAAAGGAGTCGGGGACCTAGGGCTTTCTATAGGGACTCCACAGGGGACTCAGACATCCCTTCACCTTGTGAGATGAAAGACGAGCCTGTATTCAAGCCTCTGCAAGGAAACTCGGCCTTTATTCGAGCCAGGGCTTCTCGGTGTATATTCCACTTGAGGCAGGAAATTCAGGATCCCTCCCTCACACATACTGCTGAGAGCAGCCTTCCCTTGAGGGTCATATGGAAAGTTGCCATACGTCTTGAGTCTAAGCCAGGCAATCAGCTCTCATCTCCAGGCAATTTGGGGTCCACGGAGCATTCCTGGATTTGCTCTGCTGAACTTGGTATTCCTCTCTGCTTGGCACGTTGTTCTCGGGGAAACTCTGGAGTTGCCTAAAGAAAGTCAAACCACTGGTCGTTTTTGATATGGATCGGGGGATGGCTCTGGAATCAAGGCAGGGGATTCCTGCCTCATCACGAGTTGATGTGGGTACATGCATGTCCTTCGCGATGCTGGTGTGACCTCAGGTTCCCTCTCTACTTGTGACAGTGATATTGCCGACTGTCTCGAGATCCATCAATCAAGTCGAGGTTCCTTACATGTTTCATGGGTATCACGGGATTGCTTTACATGCAGTGATGGGGAATTGGGCCTCATCTCGCTTTGGGCGGGAAGTCTCATGGTTTTTCTCGAGTTGCGGTGGGGACCTGGGGTATATACTTGAGTTACGGAGGGGATGGCCCTTCAACACTCGTGTTTCCCCAGCGACATCAGGACTCCTGTCGAGTTACGAGGGACACCTCAGGAATCTCTTCGAGGCTTGGCAGGGCCAAAGGGACCCTCCTTCAGGTGAGCCGGGAGTCACAGGTTCCCTTTCCAGTAGCTCAGGGATATTGGGATTCCTCTCAATGTTCAAGAGGAGTTAGGCATCGTCACCATTTGAAGCAGTGAACTCTGCGTGCCGCTCGAAGTGTCAAAGGCATGTGAGGCATTCCATCGAAAGCAGTCTGGGACCTAGGGCTTTCTCTAGGGACTCCACTGGGGATTCAGAAATCCCTTCCCCTTGTGAGATGATAGAGGAGCCAGTATTCACGTCACTGTAAGAAAACCCAGCCTCCTTTCGAGTCAGGGCTTTTCGGTGTATATTCCACTTGAGGCAGCAAACTCAGGTTCCCTCCCTCACACCTGCTGCTGAGAGAATCCTTCTCTTGAGGGGCTTGTGGAAAGTAGGCATCCTTTTTGAATCTAAGCCAGGCAATCAAACCTCATCTCCAGGCATTTTATTGTCCATGAAGCATTCCTCGAGTGGCTCTATGAACTTGCTATTCCTCTAGACTTGTCACGTTTTTCTCGGGAAACCTCTGGATTTGCCTAAAGGAAGTCAAGCCACCGTCGTGTTTGATGTGGAACGCGGGATGGCTCTGGAGCCAAGGCAGGGGAATCGGGCCTAATCTCGAGTTGATTTGGGGTACATGGAGCTCCTTCGCGATGCAGGTGTAACCTCAGGGTTCCTCTGTACTTGTGACAGACTTCTTGCGGATTGTCTCGAGATCTATCAAGCAAGTCGAGGCTCCTAACATGTTTCATGGTTATCACGGAATTGCTCTGCATGCAGTGCAGAATAATCGTGCCTCAGCTCGCTTAGAGGCAGAAGTCTCATGGTTTTTCTCGAGTTGCGGTGCGGACCTGGGGTATATTCTCGAGATACGGCGGGAATGGCACTTCAACACTCGTGTATGTCCAGCGAAGTCAGGACTCCTGTCGAGTTACAAGGCACACCTCCGGAATCTCTTCGAGGCTTGGCAGGGCCAAAGGGACGCTTCTCGTGGTGAGGCGGGAGACCCAGGGTCCCTTTCCAGTAGCCACAGGTTTATTGGAATTCCTGTCAATCTTCAAGAGGAGTCAGGCATCGTCACCTTTTGAAGCAGTGAACTCTGCGTGCCGCTCGAGGTGTCAAATGCATGTGAGACATTCTGTCGAAAGGAGACAGGGACCTGGGGCTTTTTCTAGGGACTCCACTGTGGTTTCAGACTTCCATTCACCTTGTGAAATGAACGAGGAGCCTGTATTCAAGCCACTGCAAGGAAACCCGGCCTCCTTTCGGGTCAGGGCTTCTCGGTGTATATTCCACTCGAGACAGTAAACTCAGGGTCCGTTCCTCACACCTACTGCTGAGAGAAGCCTACTCTTGAGGGGCTTCTGGAAAGTTGGCATATATCTTGAGTCTAAGCCAGGCAATCCGCTCACTTCTCCAGGCAATTTGGTGTCCACGGAGCATTCCTCGTGTTGCTCTGCTGAACTTGGTATTCCTATAGGCTTGGCACGTTGTACTCGGGGAACCTCTGAAGTTGCCTAAAGGAAGTCAAGCCACTGGTCGTGTTTGATGGTAATCGAGGGATGGCTCTGGATTCAAGGCAGGGGAATTGGGCCTCATCTCGAGTTGATATGGGGTACATGGAGCTCCTTCGCGATGCTGTTGTGACCTCAGGGTCCCTCTCTACTTGTGACAGTATTCTTGGATATTGTCTCGAGATCCATCAAGCAAGTAGAGGCTCCTTCCAAGTTTCATGGCGATCAGGGAATTGCTCTGCATGCAGAGCAGGGGAATCAGGCCTCATCTCGCTTTGAGGGGTAAGTCTCATGATTTTTCTCGAGTTGCGGTGGGGACCTGAAATATATTCTCGAGATACGGCGGGGATGGACCTTCAACACTCGAGTTTCTCCAGAGACGTCAGGACTCCTGTCGAGTTACGAGGGACACCTCAGGAATCTCCTTGAGGCTTGGCGGGGCCAAAGGGACGCTTCTCGAGGTTAGGCGGGAGACCCAGGTTCCCTTTCCAGTAGCCACAGGTATATTGGGATTCCTGTCAATGTTCAAGAAAAGTCAGGCATCGTCACCTTTTGAAACATGAAACACTGTGTGCCGCTCGATGTGTCAAAGGCATGTGAGGTATTCCTTCAAAAGGACTCGGGGATATAGGGCTTTCTGTAGGGACTCCACAGGAGATTCAGACTTCCCCTCACCATGTGAGATGAAAGATGAGCCTGTATTCAAGCAACTCCAAGGAAACACGGCCTCCTTTCGAGAAAGGGCTTCTCGGTGTATATTCCACTTAAGGCAGAACACTCAGGGTCCCTCCCTCACACCTACTGCTGAGAGAAGCATTCTCTTGAGGGTCTTGTGGAAAGTTGGCATACGTCTTGATCCTAAGCCACGCAATCAGCTCTCATCTCCAGGCAATTTGCGATCCACGGAGCATTCCTCGAGTTGCTCTGCTGAACTTGGTATTCCTCTAGGCTTGTCACATTGTTCTCGGGGAACCGCTGGAGTTGCCTAAACTAAGTCAAGCCACTGGTCGTGTTTGCTGGGGATCGGGGGTTGGCTCTGGATTCAAGGCACGGGAATCGAGCCTCATCTCATGTTGATTTGGGGTACATGGAACTCCTCCGGGATGCTGGTGTGATCTCAGCTTCCCTCTCTACTTTTGACAGTGTTTTTGAGGATTGTCTCGAGATCCATCAAGCAAGTCGAGGCTCCTAACATGTTTCATGGGGATCACGGGATTGCCCTGCATGCAGTGCAGGGGAATAGGGCCTCATCTCGCTTTGAGGGGGAAGTCTCATGGTTTTTCTCGAGTTGCGGCCGGGACCTGAAATATATTCTCGAGATACGGCGCGGATGGACCTTCAACACACGAGTTTGTCAAGCGATGACAGAACTCCTCTCGAGTTACAAGGGACACCTCAGGAATCTCTTCGAGGCTTGGCAGGGCCAAAGGGAAGCTTCTCGAGGTGACGCGGGAGACCCAGCGTCCCGTTCCAGTAGCCCCAGTGGTTTTGGGATAACTGTCAATGTTCAAGAGGAGTCAGGCATCGTCACCTTTTGAACGAGTGAACTCTGCGTGCCGCTCGAGGTGTCAAAGGCATGTGAGGCATTCCGTCGAAAGGAGTCGGGACCTAGGGCTTTCTCTAGGGACTCCACAGGGGCCTCAGACATCCCTTCAATTGTGAGATTAAAGACGAGCCTGTATTCAAGCCTCTGCAAGGAAACTCGGCCTTCATTCGAGTCAGGGCTTCTCGGTGTATATTCCACTTGAGGCAGTAAACTCAAGATCCCACCCTCACACCTAATGCTGAGAGCAGCCTTCCCTTGAGGGTCGTATGGAAAGTTGCCATATGTCTTGAGTCTAAGCCAGGCAATCAGCTATCATCTCCAGGCAATTTGGGGTCCACGGAGCATACCTGGACTTGCTCTGGTGAACGTGGTATTCCTCTAGGCTTGGCACGTTGTTCTCGTGGAACCTCTGGAGTTGCCTAAAGAAGTCAAGCCAATGGTCGTGTTTGATGTGGATCGAGGGATGGCTCTGGAGTCAAGGCAGGGGATTCCTGCCTCATCACGAATTGATTTGGGTAAATGGATGTCCTTCGCAATGCTGGTGTGACCTCAGGTTCCCTCTCTACTTGTGACAGTGATCTTGCCGACTGTCTCGAGACCCATCAAGCAAGTCGAGGTTCCTTACATGTTTCATGGGGATCACGGGATTGCTCTGCATGCAGTGCAGGGGAATCGGGCCTCATCTCGCTTTGAAGGGGAAGTCTTATTGTTTTTCTCGAGTTGCAGCGCGGAACTGCGGTATATTCTCGAGTTTTGGCGGGGATGGACCTTCAACAATCGTGTTTTCCAGCGACATCAGGACTCCTCTCGAGTTACGAGGGACACTTCAGGAATCTAATAGAGGCTTGGCAGGGCCAAAGGGATGCTTCTCAAGGTGACTCGGGAGACCCAGCCTCCCTTTCCAGTAGCCCCAGGGGTATTGGGATTCCTGCCAATGTTCAAGAGGAGTAAGGCATCGTCACCTTTTGAAGCAGTGAACTCTGCGTGCCGCTCGAGGTGTCAAAGGCATCTGATGCATTCCGTCGAAAGGAGTCGGGGACCTACGGCTTTCTATAGGGACTCCACAGGGGACTCAGACATCCCTTCACCTTGTGATATGAAAGAGGAGCCTGTATGCAAGCCACTGCAAGGAAACCCGGCCTCTTTCGAGTCATGGTTTCTCGGTTTATATTCCCCTTGAGGCAGCAAACTCAGGGTCCCTTCCTCAAAACTAATGCTGAGAGAAGTCTCCACTTGAGGGGCTTGTGGAAAGCTCGCATACGACTTGAGTCTAAGCCAGGCAATTAGCTCTCAACTCCAGGCAATTTGCGGTCCACGGAGCATTCCTCGAATTGTTCTGCTGAAATTGGGATTCTTCTGGGCTTGGCACGTTGTTCTTTGGTACCTCTGAAGTAGACTAAAGGGAGTCAAGCCACTGGTCGTGTTTTCTGAGTAACGGTGGATGGGGCTCGAGTCAGGGCATGGGAATCGGGCCTCATCTCGTGTTGATTTGGTGTACATGGACCTCCTTTGCGATGCTGGTGTGACCTCATGGTCCCTCTCTACTTGTGACAGTGTTCTCACGGAATGTCTCGAGATCCATCACCCATGTCGGGGCTCCTTACGTGTTTCATGGGGATCACGGGATTGCTCTGCGTGCAGTGCAGGTTAATCATGCCTTCTTTCGCTTTGAGGCGGTTGTCTCATTGTTTTTCTCGAGTTGCGG